>BDUI01000339.1:94911-116201 GCA_002335545.1 Apodemus speciosus | reverse complement strand
CTGGCTGGCCAGTGAGCCTCAGGGATCCCCTTGCCTTCAGCTCCACACAACCTGAGTCACAGGCATGAAACACTGTGGCCAGTTTGCTTTCCTGTAGGTGCTGGGGATTAAACTTAGCTATTCATGCGTGTGCAGCAAACACTTTGCAAGGGAGCCATCTCTTCTGCCCCTTGTGGAAAGATTGTATGATGAACGAGTACTAGATTTGGTCAGAGCATCAATCTTACATCAGTTGATGTAATCAGTCACCAACTTTTCTTTAACTTTTGTCTGAGGCAGTATCTCACTATGTAGTCCTCATACTCCTGGGCCTCCAGCCTCAATGTCCTAAGTGCTGGGATTCCAGGTGTATGCTGTTAATTGCACCCCTTTCTTGCTGTGGTATTATGTGATTTAAAAAATTGGAACCAGCAATATATATGTGAAATAAATGCCAGTTGCTCATGATGGACAATTCCTTTAAAACAGTACTCGATTCTATTTGCTGATATTTGCCAAGAATTTTTACTATGGTGTCCTAAGAGATGTTAGTTTCCCTTTCTCATTACAGCTGTGATGCTCTGCATTGGTATTAGTGTACTGCTAGCCACTCCAAATGTGTTAGCAAGATTATCCTGTTTCTGTTTTAGAGAAAATATTGTAAAACATCAGTATCATTTCTTCCATAACTGTTTGGGATGAATTAAACATTTTGGTTTTATTTTTAATAGATATATGTCTACTCTGGTTATCTATGTCTCTCTGTATGAGTTTTGGTATTTTATATTTTTCAAGAAATTCGCCCTTCTCATCTATTTTATTAAAAGCACATCATTGTTCCTATTCTTTTCCCTTTTTCCTCTTTTTTTGTTATTTGTTTTTTGCTTGTTTGTTTTTAGGCAGAGTCTCACTATGTAGCCCAGGCTGGCCTGAAACTCATCATCCTCCCATCCTCCCACCCTCCCCTTCCAAGTGCTGGGACTACAGGAGTGCACTGCCACACACAGCCTGACATTCCTTTATTATAATATCCAAGGGGTCAATGGGGAGCGCCTCTTTCATTTCTTATATATGGGATTTATGTCTTCTTTCTTATTTCTTTTTAGCTTGGCTAGAGATTTATTAATTTTATTGATCTCCTCAAAGATCCAGGCTTTGGATTTGTTAATTTTCTCTATTATTTGTTTTCTGCTCTCATTGATTTCTACCTTGATTTCATTATTTCTTTATTCTTCTTTGTTTAGGCTTAAATGACTTTCCTGTTTCCTAGTGTACTAAGGTAGACACTTTGATGATAGATTTCAGATTTTTTTTCCTTTTTAACAATAAGTGCTTAATCCTGTAAATCTCCCTCTATGGGTTTCACTGTATCTCACAATTTTTAAGTTATGTTTTTCTTTTCATTCAGCTGAAAACACTTTTAAATTTCCCTTGAGACTTTTTCTTTAATCTATAATTGTTATTTAGAAGTGTGTTGCTTAAGGTCCATATATTTAAGGATTGTCTACGGATTGTTATCTTCCTAGACGCAATCAAGCTGCATTTCCACTAGTTCTAATGAATTCTGTTTCTTTTGGATCTCTTAAGTAGCAAACACTGTCATCTGCCAATAATGATATAGGTCTCACATTTCAATAGTTAGACATGATAATTTCTATTTCACACTAAATTTCTTCTAGTACAATCTTCAGTACTCATCTTCTTTCTCAGAGATGAATGGTCCTGGGGAGCACTTTGGTCTTATTCTTGAATTTGGGGAAGACAGCACCTAATAATTAACTACCAAGTGTGGTGTTTGCTATGTTTCTGGTTTCTTCCAGTATTCTAAGAGTTTCATTTTAATGAGAAATAAGTATCCAATTTGTGTGTTTGAGTAATCTACTAAAATGATGGCGTAAGCATGTTTTAGTGTCAATGCAGTGAATGACTTGATAGGTTTTTCTAATGTTGAGCCCAATGACATTTCTTAAGAAATTCTCAATTTTCTCCATGATATAAGGTATCTCATGAGTAAGTTAATACACACTGTATATTTGTATGCATAATAGAGGATGACTCTAGAACTCAAATCCTAGAAGAGTGCAAGTAGAGAAGTATAAATTATTTTTAGAAATTGTTGCATTTTTATAGGTTGGTTCCTTATGGTTGTGATTCTGTTAGCGTGCTATCACATTCTGTTGCTATTTATTTAGGGTATTTTCATTGACTTGATTAGCTTGTAATATTCCTTATGTAACCTACTGTTGTCTGCCATGAGGGCTTCTAACTGTGAGTTAGAAAACTTCCTCTCTCTTAGCCAACCATTGGACTGAGCTCAAGGCCCCCAGTGGAGGAGCTAGAGAAAGGACCCAAGAAGCTGAAGGAGCTTGCAGCCCCATAAGAGGAACAACAATATGAACCAACCAGTACCCCCAGAGCTCCCAGGGACTAGACCAACAGCCAAAGAGTACACATGGAGGGACCCATGGCTCCAGCTGCATATGTAGCAGAGGATGGCCATTTCAGACATCAATGGAAGGAGAGGTCCTTGGTCCTGAGAAATCTTGATGCCCCAGTGTAGGGGAATGCCAGGACAGGGAAGCAGGAGTGGGTGGGTTGGTGAGCAGGGAGAAGGGTGTTGGGAAACCAGGAAAGGGGATAACATTTGAAGTGTAAATAAAGAAAATATCTAATAAAAAAGGAAAGAAAACAGCCTCTCTTTTTCTATACTTACAAACAATCCCTGCTACAAAGAACATTTTTCTGAATCCATTGCTTATATTTGTATTGGTTTGATATTACTGTATAGCAAATTATCCCAACTTCTAGTAGTTTAAAACAACAGAGAATTGGAGTGTGCCTCAATAGAATGTGCTTAGCTAGCATGCACAAGGCTCTGGGTTCAATCCCCAGTATTGCAAGAAAACATAAAAATAACAAAAATGGCCAAGATCTCATTGGTCTGTTTGTTGTTTTGCTTTGATTTCTGGTGTTAGTCACAGAGTGTCACTATGCATCATAGGCTAGCCTTGAACTCACTGTGGGGCCCAGACATGATATCAATTTCTAGAGTGGAGAAAGTAGGCATGGCTTGGCAGGCAGTTCTGACTTGGGGTCTCTCATAGGTGTAGTCTAGGACTGGGCGGGGCTGCTGACATTAAGGAGTTCCAGTTGGGGGAGACACACTTCTGTGTGTACCTTGTGGCTGTTAGCATGGTTCAGTTCCCCCTGTGCTTCTGCACTGAGGGTCTCAGCCTCTAACTGGACACTAGCCAGAGGACGCTCAGCGTCTCAGCTCCATTTGGGCCATTCCATAAGGTCAACTCAGGACACAAAGCAGCTTGTTTAACTAGAGCCAGGACAGGAAAACCATAGTGGCATGAATCTGGCATGAAGTTATTTTCTTTTTGCAGCATAATCTTGAAAGGGACCACTTTTGCTCTTTCTAGAAATAAGGTACACAGAAAAAGTCCACGCACAATAGAACAAGATGAACAGAATAAAGAACTGGAGAGGACTGTGGGCCATTTTAGAGGCTATATCCGGCTATATCCACAATTCTTTTAAAATTAATTTACTTATTTATTCACTCTACATGCGGATCGCAACTCCTTTCCCTGTCACAGAGCCCCTCCATCTATATCCCCCTTTCTTTCTCCTCTGAGAAGGGGAAAGCCCCCTCCCACGGTTTCACTCCACCCTTGGCACATCAAGTCACTGCAGAACTACATGCATCCTCTCTCACTGAGGCCAGACAAGGAGGCCCAGTTAGGGAACCAGATTCCACAGACAGGCAACAGAGTCAGGGTAAGTCCCTGGCACCAGTTCTTGGAGAACTTGCATGAAGACTGAGCTGTACCTCTGTTACATATGTGTGGGGGCCTAGGTCCAGCCCACGTATGCTCTTTGGTTGGTGGTTCAGTATCTGGAAGCCCCCAAGTGTCCAGGCCACTTGACTCTGTTGATCTTCCAGTGAAGTTGGAGTTCCTATTCCCTTCCAGTCCTGCAATCTTTCCCCCAATTCTTCCATGAGATTCCAGAGCTCCATCCATTGTTTGGCTGTGGGTATCTGTATCTGTCAGCTACTGGGTGGAGCCTCTCAGAGGACAGCCATGCTAGGCTCCTGTCTGCAAGCATAACAGAGCATCATTAATAGTGTCAGAGACTGGTGCTTGACCATGGACTGCATCTCAAATTGGGCCAGTTTTTGATTGGCTATTCCCTCAGTCTCTGCTCCATCACCCATCCCTGCATTTCTTGTAGATAGGATAAATTTTAGGTCTAATGTTTGTGGGTGGGTTGGTCTACCTATTGCTCCGCTGGGGTTCCTGCCTGACTATAGGAGGTGGCTTCTTCAGGTTCTATATCCCCTATGTAGTGAGTCACAGCTAAGGTCACCCCCCCCCCTATTGATTCTTGTATGCCTCCCCTATTCCAGGCCTCTGGCACACCTTAGTGATGCCCCTTCTCCACCTGCCAGCCAATTTCCATTCACTCCCCTGGCCCTCTCTTCTCATCTCTCCCCACACCTGATCCTGGTCCCCCTCTCCCCCTCTTCTTTTCCCATCCTGTCTCCCACTCAGTTCCCTTCCCCCCTTCTACCTCTGATGACTATTTTACTTCCACTTCCGTGTGAGATTCGAGCATCCTTGCTTAGCTCTTCCTTGTTATTTAGCTTCCTGGGGTCTGTGGGTTGTACCATGGGTATTCTGTACTTTGTGGTTAATATCCACTTGTAAGTGACTACATACCATGCATGTCCTTTGGGTCTGGGTTACCTCACTCAGGATGATATTTTCTAGTTCCATCTATTTGTTTGCAAAATTCATGATATCCTTGTTTTTAATAGCTGGGAAGTATTACATTGTATAAATGAACTTCGTTTTCTTTATCTATTCTTCAGTTGAGGGATATCTGTGTTGTTTCCAGTTTCTGACTATTACGAATAGTGCTTCTATGAGCACTATATGTCACTGTGGTATAGTGGGGCCTCTTTTGTTATATGCCCAGGAATGATGTCACTGGTTCTTGAGGTAGAACTATCCTCAATATTCTGAGGAACTGTCAGACTGATTTCCAGAGTGGTTGTACTAGTTTGCAATCCCACTAGCAATGGAGGAGTGTTCCCCTTTCTCTACATCTTCACCAGTCAGCATCTGCCATTGCTTGAGTCTTTGATCTTAGCCATTCTGATTGGTGTAACGTGGAATCTCAGGGTTATTTTGATTTGCATTTCCCTGATGGCTAATTATCTACTTGGCTTTGAGTTTTGTGCAGGGTGATAAATATGAATCTATTTGCATTCTTCTACATACAGACATCCAGTTAGTCCAGCACCATTTGTTGAAGATACTCTCTTTTCTCCATTGTATGGTTTGCCTTCTTTGCTAAAAATCAGGTGTGCATAATTCTGTGGGTTTATTTCTAGGTCTGTGTTCTGATTCCATTGATCCACCTGTCTGTTTCTATACCAGTACCATGCAGTTTTTATTGCTTCGGCTCTGTAGTACAGCTTGGAATAGGGAATGGTGATATCTCCAGAAGTTCTTTTATTGTATTGTTTTAACTATCCTGTTTTTTTCTTTTTCATTATGAAGCTTTCTTTCCAAATGAATTGTTCTTTCAAGGCCTATAAAGAATTGTGTTAGAATTTTGATGGGAATTGCATTGAATCTGTAGAATGCTTTTAGTAAGATGGTCATTTTTACTATGCTAATTCTACCGATCCCTGAGCGTGAGCAACCTTTCCATCTGAGATCCTCTTCAATTTCTTTCTTCAGAGACTTGAAGTTCTTGTCATACAGATCTTTCATGTGCTTGGTGAGAGTCACACCAAGATATTTTATATTATTTGTGCCTATTGTGAAGGGTGTTGTTTCCTTGATTTCTTTCTCTTTTGTATAAAGGAGGGCTACTGTTTTTGGTTATTTTTTTAATTAATTTTGTATCCAGCCACTTTGCTGCAGGTGTTTATCACCTGTAGGAGTTCTTTGGTAGATTTTTTGGTGGTGGTGGGGGAGTCACTTATGTATACTATCATATGATTTGTATAGTATCATATGATTTGCGACTTCTTCCTTCACAATTTCTATCCCCTGATCTCCATTAGTTGCCTTATTTCTCTAGCTAGAACTTCAAGTATTGTATTGAATAGGCAGGGAGAGAGTGGACAGCTTTGATTTGTCCCTGATTTTAGTGGGATTGCTTTAAGTTTCTCTCCATTTAGTTTGATGTTGGCTATTGGCTTGCTGTATATTGTATTTATTGTGTTTAGGTATGGGCCTTAAATTCCTGATCTTTCCAACACTTTTTTCATGAAAGAGTGTTGGATTTTGTCAAAGGCTTGTTCAGGATCTAGAAAGATAATCGTGTGATTTTTTTTCTTTCAGTTTGTTTATATGGTAGATTACATTGATGAAATTTTGTATATTGAACCACCCCTACATCTCTGGGATGAAGCCTACCTGATCATGGTAGATGATGTTTTTGATGTGTTCTTGGATTTAGTTTGTGAGTATTTCATTGAAGATTTTTGCATCAATGTTCATAAGGAAAACTGGTCTGAAATTCTCTTTCTTTATTGAGGGTTTGTGTGGTTTAGGTATCAGGGTGACAGTGGCCTCATAGAATGAGTTTGGCAATGTTCCTTCTGTTTCTATTTTGTGGAATAGTTTGAAGAGTATTAGAATTGGTTCTTCTCTTAAAATAGGTAGAATTCTGTACTAAAACTATCTGGCCCTGGGCTTTCTTGGATTAGGAGACCTTTAATGACTGCTTTGATTTCCTTAGGGGTTGTACCACAATTCTTAATGGTATATCTTTGACATATCTTCCAATTCCCCTTTTAGACTTCTTTAATTATTTTATTCTATAATTGTTACTACTACTTCTACTACTATTACTGCTTGTGAATGATGTGTGTGTGGGGGGGTGTATTCATATGTCACAGCACACATGTGGAGGCCAGGGGTGCTGGGTAGCACCCAGGTGGCAGATTTTCATGGCAAGCACTTTACCTGCCAAGTTGTCTCTTGACCCTCTTCTTATTTTTTAATGAATGCATTTAATGCTGTGCATTCTCTGAGAACAAAATTAGCAAAATCCCATCTTTAATATGTGGAGAGATGATTGCTTTTGAACTTTTAGTAGTTTGTAATTTCCTCTTTTCTCTAGATTAACTTAACATTTTGTATGTGTGTGTGTGAGAGTGTGTGTGTGTGTGTGTGTGTGTGTGTGTGTAAAGCAAGAATGATTAAAGAAGAGGTCATAGATTTGAAGGGTTGCACAGAGGAGTTGGATGAGTGAGATAGACAAGTGGAAATGATGTAAATATAATATTTGTGTGTGAAATTCTCAAAAATATTTAAAAGTCCATTTTTTGCTTTATTTCTAGAAACATACATTTCAAACCATGTTTCATTAATATATTGCCATTTTATTTTGACTACAGTTATCCTGTGGCTCTCTCTATTTGTTATCTTGAAATCTTCTTTCCTTCAGGACTGATGACTGAAACAAAAGCCTCCCTCTCACAGGTTAGCTAAGTGCTCTACCACTGACCTATATCCCTGGCTCTCTTTTTAAATCATTTTTAGGGTTTTTTTTAGACAGAACCTTAGTATGTAGCTCTGTTTGGCCTGAGAATCTACTATGCATACAGGCTGGCCTCACAGACGCCTTCCTGTGCCAGCCTCTTAAGTGCTTGAGTTAAAACTGTGTATTATGGGGCGGGTCAGATGAATGCTTGTTTCTCTTACAGAGGACCCAGGTTTGGTTTCCAGAACTCACATGGTGGCTCACAACTGTCTGTAACACTAATTCCAAGAGTTCTGACCCCCTCATCCAACATTTATGGGCACCAGGCACATACATGGTACACATATATACATACAGGTAAAACAGTCATACCCATAAAATCAAATAAGTAAATTTGAAAAAAAAAAAAAAACATGTGTCACCACAGCTGACTCTTAGTTCTCTTTTTACCTTCCATTTTGAAACAAAGACTCTCTAAGTTGCCCAGGCTGACTTTGAACTTCCAAACCTCCTGCATCAGCCTCCTGAATTGCTGAGATTATAGATATGTGCTACCAAGCCCAGCTAGGAATTTTTGAAAATTTCTATTGTGGCTTGATGCATTATAAATTTTTCTAAGTATTTGGTGTGTATTTGAAAACTCTGTGCCTTTTCTGTTCATAAAAACACACATATGTTCAATCTTACTAATTGTATCATTTCAATCCTGGTGTTCTTATTTAGTTAGGAAGTTATTATAGGAAACTGGCACATGATGTGCTAATTTCTGAGGCAGGCATGTTTTTATACCATTGTTATAAATTTGCTGATCTCTGTGTTAAACCTATGTTGTAAAGGTTTGTTGCAAGTAGACCTTTGGTGTGGTTTATACATATATCAATTAAACGTTCCTATCCTTCTTGGTGTTTTTGCTTTGAGTTTTGTTTTGTCTGGCATTAATATTGCTACATCTGCTTTCTCTTTGTTGGCACTTGAGTATATTTTCTCAATTCTTTTATTTTCAATCTTTCTGTGTCATTTTGTTTTACATATGTGTCTTGTAAATGGCATACAGCCATCTTGGCTTTTGACCTAATCTAAGAGTCTTTGTCTTTTAATAGGGCAATTAAACATTCACATTTATTGTGATTGCTTATGTGCTTGGACTAATTCTGGCCATCTCCTTTTGTGTGTTTAAATTTAGACTGCTTTCTTATTGTTTTCCTTCTATTCCTAGTGCTTTCCTTTGTTAGATGGACAAAATTTTCTTTGTTTCATTTAATTTTCTGTAATCTGTGAAAAGTATACTTTTTATTTTGGAGCCTCAAGGGGTTATTCATACAGCCTTTATGTATTCTCTACCAACATTTAATATTAATCTGTACGCCTTTTCTCTCTCCAAATGAGGCAAGAAATATAACGTGCCTTCCCCTCTGCTCTGGCCAATGCCATCACCCTAGTCATGCTTAGAATTGATACATTGTCTTAGAGATGAACTCATTTTCTTTGCTTGTTCCTTCTTATATCATACTTCCTGTTTTAAGTTACCTTGGTTCTCAGTGTAATATAACTATTACCTATAGAGCAGAGGAAATTTGTGACTGATACATTGCTGAGTGTTTGAATGTCTGAAAAAAAGATGTCTTTTCAAATTCACACAAATTTCCATTTTCTTTGCATTAGTGGCCAATGGTATTTCACAATGGTTATGAAAAAAATTAAAGATATAGTATCTATAATTCTTAAAAGCTTGAGGTCTAAGGATGATGTGTTTTATGTGTAGTTAGCCTACCATTTTACTTTCACACTATTTGAGTCTCCTTGTGGGCAAGGGGAATCTCAGTGCTATAATCCCTGTCTTTGCTTCCAGCTCCCCTTTAGAACATTGATGAAACCACCTACAATTAGTGTGTCATCTCCGTAGCCATCAGTTATCAGGGTCAAGTTCAAGATTGCTTCTCTAATTCCCTTTCATCCGAGAGGCCTTATGACTTGGGCGTGAGCTAGCCTCCGGGAGGCATATTTGGCCTTGTGGTAGGAAGACAGTCGTCAGACTCATGGCTGGCTGCAAGTTCCCAGGACTCCTGGATACACTGCAATACTAATTCCTCTGTATTTCCAACAAGAGCTCCATGGGAATCTTGTTCCTGCTGTTCCAGTGATTTAAGGTAGAAAGAGTAAACTTGAATACATCTGCAATGATGATAGTCTTCGGCAATCCACAGCCCAAGGGCGGCCAGCTAAGTCTACCCAAAGGTCATGGCTTTTCCAGTTCCAACCTTCTTGTGAATGTACTTTAAGAGTTAGAAAGGTACACACCCGGAAGCCCAGGCACTGCGTACTGCAGGCAAGGCTGCAGGCACAATGTGAGAGGTGTGCCAGCCCACTAAGGGCATGGTTATTGTAGGCATTCATTTAGTCATCACGTTCTTCCTGAATCTCCACTGGACACCACCCCACCATCCCTACCAGATGTAACACTCAATGATATGGGAAAGCTCCAATCCTTCTTACACAAGGAGAACTCTCAGTTGAAAATGGAAGAAATGCAGTTCAAACTGATCCAAGCCAAAAAAAAAAAAAAAAAAAAAAAGTTGGATTAGTTAACCTAAGTGAGAAATAGTCAGGTGATTTCAGTAGTAATGATGTGCCAGCGACATATATATGCCATGTCTATGTGAGTAAGCACTGATCTCTGCACAGCAAAACTGCCAGTCCTTCCCCAACACACGCTTGTGTGATGGTAGCTGGTGGCCGACCGCTAAGTGCCGGAAGTGTGCTGCATCCTTAGGTGGGTTTCCCACAGAGCCTGCAAATCCAGGTTTATGTCTTCTTCCTCTTCCCTTTCTAATGACTCTTTCCTTATATATCTATATTTTCTTTTTCTCCTGGGAGGCAGATTTACTGGAGAGTGAACCAAAGGCTTCACACATTTTTTTTTTGTTTTGTCTTGGGTTTTTGTTGTTGTTGTTGTTGTTGTTGTTTTGTTCATCAGTTTGTTGGTTGTTGGTTTTTTTCTTTTTCTTTTTCATTTACTATTTCCTTCCTTCCTCTTTCTTTCTTTCTTTCTTTCTTTCTTTCTTTCTTTCTTTCTTTCTTTCTTTCTCTCTTTCTCTTTTTGAGACAAGGCTGACCTGGAACTCACTATGTAGCTAAGGCGACATTGAATCCCTCCCACTCCCCTCCCCAGGCGTTGGGGTTACAGGCATGCACAACCATATCTGGGTCGTGTGCTACTGGGAATGAAGACCGTGCTTTCTGTTTTGTTCATGTTAGGTAAGCACTCTAATAAGTAAGCCACATCTCCAGTCCAACTATTTTTTTTAACTTGTTAGTGTGACATAGGGTCTCACTAAGTTCTTCAGGCTGGCTTTGAACTCACTCTGTAGCCCAGACTAGACTGGAACCTGTAATTCTCTGGCCTCAGTCTCCTGTGCAGATGAAATTACAGGCCTGCATCACCTGCCCTGGCTATTATGTTTTCATTATATTTTCTAATAAGGGTTTCTATTGGTTCAGTCAGGGTCACATGACTACACAAATCAATCAGTCTAAAACAGAATGCCCTTCTGGCAAAGGCTGAGTTGTCTATCAGCCTGTGGCACTGACTGAGATGGACTCACAGCTAAGGAGACATGGTTTTCTGAGAAAATTTCAGTGTCTGCTATAAAAACCAAGATGCATAGCACGCACAAAGCTCTGAGTTCAAATCCCGATGTTATAAATGACCAAATAAATAGAATGGATGTAATTTTCATTTTTTTCAAATCCTATTTTAACAATAGTTCTTAAACTTTTAACCTTCCTTGTAGCCCACCACCCACCAGAGGGAGTGGGAAAGAAAGGATACGGGGGAGGGGGGAGTGGACCTGTTTGGAAAGGTTCTTTGGAGCAGCTCCCACCTGCATTGTCTGTAAATCAACAGTTCAGTTAGCAGTGGCAGCTCGATCCACTCGCAAACACCTCACGGATACACCAGCAGTCAAGTTCAGTAGAGTCGGGATAGCAACAGAGGTGACACGATCTAGCAGAGACAGCCAGGCCTCAGCCTTGGCTCCAGTCAGCAAATGGATGTTGAACAAATTAGAAAGCATTGCTCTCCTTTGAGTCTCTGGTGAAAAAACAAAGATCAGAAAAGAGTCAGGAAAAGGCTCTGGTTTTATGGCTTTTTTTTTTTTTTAAAGACAGGGTCTTATTAAGTTTCTTGGGCTGCATCAAACTTATGGTGAGCCTCCTGCCTCAGCCTTCCAAGTGCTTAGATCATAGGCCTCTGCCACCATGCTCAACTTTTTATTTGCTGTTCATGGTGAGCAATGTCACGTGACTGCTATAGGCTTGTTATGGGAAGGGCTTTTCAGTGTTTGTCTCAGTATCAGAGCTGCTAAGACACTTGCAATGGCGATTTTGCCATTTTTGGGGTCAAGAGGGGCTCCAAGTCTGACAGGGCTACTGTGGAGTGCTGTGGGGAAAGAAAAGGCAGAAACAAAAATACCCAGGTGTCCCTGTGGAGCAGACACCAGGACACAAAGGTCATCCTAGCTCTGCCACTTACTTGCTTAGTGGCGCTGCCAGAGGCCATTCTTCACTCTAGGCCTCAGTTTTCCTGTGTGTAAACTGAGACAATTGCACTCACTGAATGGTCTAACACACTTAAAGTGGACGCTTTTGTTCGGTTCTTTGGGAAGGAGGGAGGAAAGGAGGGAGAGTCTGGAGGCTGAGCTGGAGTCGCCCCCTCCATCTGGAACCATGTGGAATTTCTGCTGTAGAGACATTTAACCTGACTTTAATTCGAGTTGAAACGTCTGATATTTCTGATAGTAATAACATGCCCTAGATGGGGCAGGGGGCGCAAGGCCTCCTGGAAAATCACACCAGAAAGCCCTCTCTGTTCATGCTCTGAAGCCCAGGTTCCAGCAGGCAAGGATCCCCACACTGAGTCCCAGAGAATGGGTGTTCCTGAGAAGCTAGGTCAGAGGAATCCACCTCAGCCTGGCAGGCAGCCATACTAGCAGCATGGTGGCTTTCTGCGCTTTCTCCTGCCGGCCTGCCCCATCCTGCTTTGCTAGGCCTGCTGGCTAGCTTTGGGCTGGGCCAAAAGCCCAGAACGATGTGCAATGAGTGGTCTGTGAGGCGCCACTTGAGATGTCAGGCACCGGTCCTGGCAGGGAAGAGGCTTGAGATGAGACTGTGGGACAACTGCTAAGGTGGCCACTGCTGGGTGTGAAGCTTCCTCCTTACATACCATCCTCCCTGAACTGAGTCCATCCTTCTACACAGGCTCCTCCTCCTCAGTGGGAGGTCCCATCAGCTGCCACCCAGCCTCTTCTGCTCTGACACAGATGTTTCGTCTTAACCCTCCCTGTGTCACAAAGTAAGCCCTAGCCCAGATAAGTGTGGGGGAGTAGGTCACTCATTCATTGGAGGATACAGCAAAGACTTTCTCTCCCTAATAGTTCAAACACTAGGTATTAGGCGATGAATGTGGAAGTCTTGTCTAGAGTCTAATTTTGCCCCTTCATACTGTATTTATTCTGTGCCTGAGATAGCAAGCTACTGGCCCCCATTTACTATATTAATAGTACCTGGAGTCACTATTGACGCCCTCTTCCAGTTTCCCAACCCCAGTCTCCTTTCCTGCCTTAATGATTCTTTGGTGACAGGGTGATGAGTGGGCACCTGAGAGCCCATGCTAACCTCTGAGCCCAGAACAGGCAGCAGGCAGCCCTCCAATTACCCATAACACTCATGGAAGGAGACGCAGGACTGGGGAAAGAGTGCTTTCTTTCCTCTTTAAATGTGTGTGTGTGTGTGTGTGTGTGTGTGTGTGTGTGTGTGTGTGTGTATATATATATATATATATATATATATGTATATATGCAAGGAAACAGATTTCACTTTCAATCTTCTTTCCAAGAGATTGTTATAAACAAAAGCAGGTCTGGGGCAGGAGGAGGAGGGGAAAGAGAGGAAAATGATTTGGGAGATTAAGGAGGCGGCCACGACAGCGCGTCCCCTTTTAAACCTCAATAAGGTTGTTTTTCTTGGTCGTTTTTTCCTCCTTCCCTCTCCAGCCAGCATTACTTAAAAGGAACATTATGTTATCACAAATCAGATTTCCAAACATCATCTCCAGGTCACTGTGAACGGTTCAGCAATTTGACTGCAGATTCCTGGAGAAGGAGTCCCCTTTAACCTCAAACTCGCCAGGGAGCTGCCCCCCCTCGCAGTGCTGTACTATGGACTAGCATCATGCCCCTGGCCACCCCTGTGTCCCAAGGGGTAGCCAGGGCTCCCACTGCCTGCTGCGGGGTATCCCTGGCTCTTCGGGGTGGGGGCTGGACCCTGGTGGGGTAATAATATGGGTTTCATTTTTTCTCTGCCATAAACTTGGGGCTTATCGGTGCCATGAGGCTGCCAGAGGAGATTAGAGTCATGGCTGGCGCTCTAGTTCCAATGCACCGTGAGAGACCACAAGTATTCCAGCTGGTGCGGTGGGGCCTGGTGAATGGGGGTGAGACTGGGGGTGCGGGCCAGTCAAGGCCTTCTGGAATGGAGACCCTACCCATGGTTGTGTTGTTTCTGGTCAAACCTAAAGCCACCCTTTGCCTTCTTATCTACTCTGTCTTCTGAGGACAGATAGGTTAGAAGGGATGGATGGAGAAACGAGACGCCAGGCTATGAGGTGTTGAAGTTGTAGAGACCTGAGTAGGAACTGCAGCAAGGAGGATTTGGGGGAGAAACAAAGGATTTCCAAAGTGAAGCTTCAGAACCCGTGGAGTAATTCTGTTCACCGAGAACTGAGGCAAAGCATCGAACTGTAAGGAGTTGGTGATCTTGGCAGCTAACCAAAGGGAAACAGCTGAGTGACAGCAATTGGGATTGGGGTTTCTGCATGTTCCATGTGTCCTTGGCTGCCATGGAATGGAACCAAGCAGAAAGGTTAAATTCCAGGTCCTCAAGCCAAAACATTCTTTCTAGGATCCTATTGCTATTAACATTCAGGAACTTCCCAATAGCCCCGGGATGCAAGAATTGGGACCTCCATTTTATATCATAGATGGAAAAACAGAAGCACAAAGAGGTCAGACAACTTGAGAAATGAGTTGAGGAGTGGGAGCTCGACCTCCGTTCTCCTGATCTTCAACCCCCAGGCTCCTTCCTTTCTTTGGCTCTTGCCACTGTGGTATGGTCATTCGCGGGGCATCCCTTGCTCTGGTGACTTTTTAAAAGAAGCAAGAGACAAAACAGACCCGGGAGTGGACTCCTGGCACTGAATGGGGTGGACAAGTAGAATAGTACAGAAGGCAGAAGAATTGCCCGAGCAATATGGAAGGCAAAGCTGAGAGAAGCCAGGAGATTTGCACAGGGTGAGGAAACAGTGCAGTTCTGAAGCTAGACTGGAACTCACATCTGTGTCCTTCACAACCTGGCCTCTTTCTGCTAGCCTATGATGTTGCAAGCACAGTCTGAGCACCCTCCAGGGTTAGGGCTTAAGGTACCCAGCCAAAGTCTCCAGAGAACCCTCTGCCTTGGCCTTAGAACCTATAGGCGCCATACCCAGAGGACCCTCTGACTCTCCAGCCTCAAAATGTGGACCCAGAGCCCTCGGTAGTTCATAGATGGAAAGGCAGTGGCTGGGCCTGGAGGTCCGAGTCACTTGCCCTCCACATCCCCAGGTTCCCCTTCCTCTTAGATTCCCTAACTCCTCTCCAGATCACTCCCAAGAAAACGAAGGCTTCACTCCTCATGCTATATTATCCCACATTCCTCCAGAAGTGTTGCAAAGTCACCACAGTGGCCTTGAGTAGACTCGGACTCAGCCCACCCCCATGAGAGGGCCGTCTAGCCACCCTCATCTCTTAGCCATTTGCGCTGAGTATGCAGAGGCCTCTCCCTTGCTTGCTTTATTTATCTTGGCCCAAGGACCACAAAGCCGGATCTGAGGGGAGGATGGAGAGGCCATTTTCAATATTTCCTCCCGGCCTCTCCATGCCCTTGAGTTACCCCTTGGTACCCAGGAGGAGAGGGCAGAGGTCTATGGTCTGAAAACAATGGTTTGAAGCTGGGAGTGGGGGAGGAAGGAAGGAGCCGATGGAGGGAAAGGGGGCGGGGGAGGGGGGTCTGAACCTATAAGCCCTGTCAGGGATTTGCAGGTGATGCACTCCCTCTCTCCAGGCAGGGTTGCAAAAAAAAAAAAAAAAAAAAAAATGGCCCTGAACTGCTCCCAGCATGGCTCAGCTTCAAACAACCAGGGGTACTCAGCACCCCAACCCCCACAGGGCCACACAGAACTGCCCACCTTGGAAAGCCACTGGAGTCTTCACTGAGCCAGTAGGAAGGGAAGCTTCGTGGAGAGGCCAGGGTATCCGGGATCTCAAGGACCCTCTTCCCTGAGTAGTGCTGTCCCACCACAGGACTGCCTGGCCACCCCCTCTTCAGCTTGTTTGCTCTGCTGGAATCCTTGTCTCCAGTTATGTCCCTCGCCACACCCTGTGCTGTTCTTCAGCCAAGCCACACGCTCGCGCGGAGCTGCTTTCATCTGCTTCTTCTGCTGGGCTTGCCTTTCCCAAGGGCTCAGGGGCTTCACTTCGCTCACTTCCCTCTAATCTGTCTCTAGCGCTCCTATGCTCAGGAGCGTCCAGCTGCACGGAGCCTAGAGGTGGCAGTGCGATGGCCATCTCTCCAGGCCTCGTGTACAGAAAGGGGAAGAAACCATTTCCTTCCGGCAGAGAGATCTGCAGGGACCCAAGTGGCTGAGGATAGGCAGCCTTGGTTCTAAGCATGTGTGGCTGAGGAGTCTGGCTCCATTCCTGCTCAGGAGGATTTGTCAAATCAATTGTGGCTTGAATGTGCCCCATTCCACCCCCCTCAATCTGCAGAATCCATGCATTGGTCCCAGTGTGGCAGTATGAGGAGACAGGGCCTAGAAGGTGATGTTTGGGCCATGAGCACAGAGTTACCATGAATAGCTTAATGGTGTCTCATCACGGTGAGAGGGAGTTTTCAAGTAAGTTACAAGAGCGGGCAGTTACAAAGCAAGGTGTCTCCTTTCCTCAATGCTGGGCACGTGCCCGCTTGTTCTACTTTTGAAACAGCGCAAAGAGCCTCCCCAGTACCATGCTCTTCCATTTCCCAGATGCTAGAACCATGAATCGTAAGAAACTTCTTTCCTTTATAAAAGATTCAGTCTTTGGTGATCTATTACAGCAACAGAAAACAAACTAAGACATCTACAAAAGAGGTCCTACCAGCATCAATAAGACCATCACTACACTTTCTCATGGCAAGTAGTACCCTAAGCACCGTGTGCAAGCTCGTTATTTTATCATTACTGAGGCTACGAGAGGCAGTTACTGTAAGTAACCATCTTTACTTTACAGGTGATGAAACTGTCTCCATAAGAACCAAATGTTAGAAGCCGGGCGTGGTGGCGCACGCCTGTAATCCCAGCACTTGGGAGGCAGAGGCAGGTAGATTTCTGAGTTCGAGGCCAGCCTGGTCTACAGAGTGAGTTCCAGGATAGCCAGGACTACACAGAGAAACCCTGTCTCGAAAAACCAAAAAAAAAAAAAACAAAAAAAAACAAATGTTAGGACAGGGATGCTGGGGCTGAGGGTATACTCAGGCCCAGAACAATTTTGTAGTATATCTGAGACCCTGGATGCCATGTCCAGCACTGTAAAAAAAAAATGGCAAAAGCTGGGGAGCCTGTACCCAGGTACCCTGATTCCAAAGACTTCTAACCACAACTGCCAAACCTGGCCAGAAAGTGTCAGCCCAGTTAATTTATCCAGAGGGAGAGGTTCTTTGGCAGGGGAAGGGGGGAGTCTTGCAGGAGCTTGAAGAGGCAGAAAGGAGACAAGGCCTTGCAGGCGAAGGCAGGAGTTTAAGCAATGACAGGGGAGGAGCCCATTGTCCGTCAGATTCTGAGGAGGCTAAGTGCTCGGCATGGCCAGCAAATGGCTGCCTTGGAAAGCAAGGAGGGTTTGGTTTGGAGCCTTCATCACCAAAGCTGGGAGGGCACTGGGTCCTCTAGTGATCAGCTGCAAGAGAAGCAGGCCTGACTGGGTCTCAGTGAGGTATGGGAGAAGCAATTGTCAGTCAGGAGACTAATGTACTCCATTCCGGGCTGGTGATGATGAAGACGGTAGGTAGGGAGCTGTCAGGACATGGTAGAGACAGCCAGCTGACGCTCGGACCCAAATAACAGACCTGAGGAAAAATGGAGAGCTTACTGAGAAAATAGTGGCACTACTTTTGATGCAAGAAGGGTAAAAAGGGGCTCCTGGCTGCAGTTTAAATTCCCTGGAGGGCATTCAGCGAACCTCTTGCTTTGGAGACCACGAAGAGCTCACAGGCCTCCAGGAAGTGTGTCCCTGCACTGAGATGACAGAAGAGGATGCTGGAAAGAACCTCAGGCCTTCAATAACAGATTCATGGGTAGCACTTGACACCATAGGTGCAGGGAGCCCCATTCAGGGCTTGTTGAGCAGAACAGGGTGGTTGGTAATCTGCTTTGCAATTGAGGAAGGTTGCTATGCTTATATAGTAGGGGACAGGAGGCCAGAGAAGAGATGGTGGGTTAGGCAGGAAGTGACCTGTGAGAGATAAGCGATGGCACAGATGGCAGCCACTGATAAGAGGGAGCGGGCTAACCGGGCCTGGTAGTCCAGGACTACAATTTCAGATGCTCCAGAGGCTGATGCACAAAGAGTGCCCTGAGTTCCTGGCCAGCTAGAATACGTAGTGAATTCCAGCTGAGCCTGCACTCTAAATGGGATCCTGCCTCCAAACCAGACACAAATAAGGCCTGCGGGTGTAGCGCTTGTCTAGTAAATACATAGCTTTGGGTATGACCCCCAATACTACAACAGAAATAAGTAAATACATGCCAGAGTGAGAATAGGCAAGCTAGAGTCACAGCCATAGGAGTGAGCCAGTCATAAGGAGGGGTAGGATGGTCTGTGGCTTCCTCCCTGTTTGTTTGCTTCCCTTGGGGGGTCCTGGTCATAGGCCTTTTGTTTAAGGATAGAAAAAAAAACACTTCCAAAGGCAGCCCCTCCTTCTTACCACAGGTTATAAATCTCCAAAGCCAGACGCCAACACACACCTGCCACAGACCTGGGTTCCACAGCTGGGCCACTGGGGTAGGGACTGGTGCTTCCCAATGACGGGAGGATTTCCAGGCTGTTTCCAAAGGAATTCCCAGCTGGAGAAACACCAGGAAGGAGGAGGAGAAGCACATGCATCCCTGAGCAGGGCCCAGAGTTTCAGGGATGAAGGCCCCAAAGAAGAGAGATGGGGCCAGATGGAGGGAGGGGCTCACAAAAGGAGTGTGGGCTGCCCGGGGAGTCAGACAGGGAAGGAAGGAATGTACAGGGAGAAGTCTGAGCCAGGAAGAAGGAATGGAAGCCTCTGGGAGCTGACTGTCTCAGGCCTGAGGCCTGTGGGTAGGAATATCCATCCTCAGGGACAGAGCTCACCAGAGTCCCAGAAGAAGTACAGGTGTCATTGGCTTTTGGACATTGGGTAGTAATGTGCAACATGCCCATGAGCACAAAGAGATGGCATCAGAGCTGAAAAGACCCACCAGTGTCCAAACTCAGCAAGAGACTATTAAGAAAGCAGGAAGGTCAGAGAGGGTTAGCAACTGCTCACAGTTGCACAGCAGTAGCAGAGTCTTTAACAGCTGGGGCAGGCAGGGCTTTCTGGTTCAAAACTCTTCATCCCAAAGAGAAGACACGCCAGGGAAGACAAAGACCTTGAGAGTCATCTTTCACTACTTGGATAGAAGTCTTTTTTTTTTTTTTCTCAGATTCATAGGGGACAGGGAATACTGGCTGCAACTGCAGTCATTTCCAGGCCAATTAGATTTTGGTGATTGTTGGTGCTACTGAACAAGAACTTGGCAGGAGATAGAAAGCCAAGGGATAATTCTTAGTAGGAAGAATGAAAGTGTTTGGAGCCAGTGTAGAAACTCTGGAAGGTGGCAAGGTGCCTGGCTGAAGGCTGACTTGCAGCTAAAAATGCCTATGAGCTAGAGAATAAGAGGAAAGATAGTAGGATAGTGGGGGGAGGGGAGGGCAAGATATCTATTAGCCCCAGGAAGCAAGGCAGTCATGAGAAACCTTGGGAGATCAGGTCATCAGGTCTCCAGGAAGCATGATTCGGTTTGAAGTCCAGATTTCTGCCTACAGATCCACCCCCCTCCAGACTGGCCCACTGCACTTGGGAAATCACCCTTAAAGCATAAGTGTGCAAGAAGAGGTAAGCTTAGAGTTGGGTTGGATCAGTACTTGTGAAGGGTTCTGTCCTCTACATCACTGACAGTGGCATAGATAAGGCTCAGTTCCCCCAACCTCACTCAGATTGTCAGCACATAGATAAGACCCTGACACACACTGGGCATGTGCTCTCCCTCTCATACGGGGGCTGCTCATATTCCAGAAAGCAACCAATGGTCCTAGCTGCGGGTATGTGACACCAGGGTGCCTCTGGAGCACTCTTACGTAGAAACCCAAGGGGTTTCATAGGCCTCTAACTGACCTGGTACCTGGGATGCCATATCTGCGATCCATGCCACACTGGCAAAGGAGCTAAGGGCACTTCTGAATGGTCTCAAAAGCAGCTCCAGATAGTCTCCCCTACTGCCAATGGCCCCTATCCACAGGCTGTGTTCTTGACTCCCAGACCAAGCTCTGTGATTTAGCCCATAATCACCCAGACCTTCATGAGGTCCTCTGTATCTGGTCATGGATTGAACTCCAGGCCCAAGTCTTGAATTTTGTCACTACCTGGAGAAGTGTCCCTTGCACATTCTCCCCTCTCTGTCTAAGTCCCCCTCTGGAATAGCCCAGTGCATCTAACAGGCACTCGGCAGCTTATTGACAGAGAAGAGAGCTGGTAAAGTTGGTGTGTCCTCTTCTTTGGACCTGGTATATATATCCTCAGAGAAAGCAGTCCTGGAGGCTAAGAGCTGGCTGTTTCCTGGCTCATGTGCAGAGTAGCAGAGCTTAGGAGAGATTGGTGGGGGTCGGGAGGGGAGGCTGGTCAGTAAGGGAACAGAGAGGGAGGGAACAAGCCACAGAACCTCTTGCCAAGCAAAGAAAGGGCCTCTTCTAACCCTGACACTGTATTTCCAAGCTGTCAACCCTAGCCCAAGGTTATACTCCTAGTTAGAAGCAACCACAAGGCTGGCCAGGCATCCTGCTTTGAAGACGTGGCTGGATTTTTTTTGGAAGAGATAACAATGTGGCCTTTGTCCTCCCTTCCTCCTCTCATTCTCTTCTCCTTGCTCACTCATTCTTTATGTGGTCATTTTCTGGCCCTCCTCCAAAGCAGAGCGGGGGTTGGAGGCCACCAAGCTAGACCAAAGAGATCGTGGGGACAAACCTGTCCCCGCTTATGAGCTGGCTCCCTAAGGAGGGCTTGGGAGGGAGGCACAGGCTTTAGACAGGTTGCCCCATCTCTTCCTCCCTAGAAGAAGGGGGCATGCTCAGCTGCTTGAAGTTTCTGGGGAGCTGCAAGAGAAACGGAGTGGAGCCAGATGCCCCCCTGTGCCATTGGCAGGGCACACGCTCATAGCCAGGTGAGCGGCACACTGACCTTCAGGGGCCTGAACTCAGTGGCGCTCCAGGTCACTGGGGCAGACACAAGTTGAGCCAAGGGAATTTCAGTGTCAGTATCAACAGCGTAGGTTCTTCCCAGGGACTCTGAACCTTAGAAAGTCTTCCAGAAACTGGGAACCCCATTCCATCACCCAAGCTTCTAGCCAAATATTTCTGGGCTCACAAAGTCCTCTGAAGGTCATCTTAACC
>BDUI01000339.1:83312-94296 GCA_002335545.1 Apodemus speciosus | reverse complement strand
GCTCCCCAGGGGGCAACAGTGTGTGAGCAGAGCAGGAGCGGGGTGTCTCCTGGGAGATTTCTGCTCATTTAAGACAACTTGGAGGCCGGAGGCGTAGTGAGCAGCAAGTTGTTTCCTAGTAGGCACCGTGTAGCGTCAAAGGGCACTAGTTTGATTAATAGTGGCCCCTGAGGTTACCAAAGGAAATCATCACTGGTTAAAGTGGGACAAGCCGGAGATGGTGATGCACACTTATAATGTCACCATTTAGGAGGTTGAGGAGTAACAAAGCTAGAGTCCCTTCCTCAAAAGAAACAACAAAACTCCCGCAATGCGGTCAATGACTGTCATTGCCCATTTTACGGATGAGAGAAACAAGGCACAATCATATTTAGCTAACTGTCCCATGCTTCACGGAAGTCTGGCTGCAATCAGTTCTCAGCCACAGAGCTGTTCTACCTCCAGATGGACTTCCCTGAGAGACTTTTCTTAACTTCTTGCCTGGGCCCGTGGCACTCAGCTGAGAGGACCAGCTTGGCCTACTGCTCCTAAAACACTCTTCTAGAACGTATCTACCAAGTCAAATAGTTAGTTGCTCCTGGTCTCTCCGGGTCTCTGGCCACACACATAACTAACTTTATTTTTTCAAGACCTATGTTTAATGATGGCTCTTAAATGCTTTAACATCCCTTGTAGCCCACCGCCCACCAGAGGTCGTGGAAAAGAAAGTATAGGAGGGGGGGAGGAGAAAGTGGACCTGTTTAGGAAGGTTCTTTGGAGCAAATCCTGTCTGTGTCATCTGGAAACCGGCAGTTCAGTTTATGGGTCAGCAGCGGCAGCTTGATCCACTCTCAAACATTTAACAGATTCACCATCAATCCAGTTTGGTAGAGTCAGGGTAGCAATCAGCACCCGAATCAGCAGTGGCAGTACTACCTAGCAGAGTCAGCCAGGCTTCAGCCAAAATCAACAGGAGTCAGGAGGAGGGGGCCGTGGGAATGCAAGAAGTTCTTGGTTGTGCCTTTCTCAGGTAAGCAAAGATCAGCAAAGATGCAAGACCCACAAGCATTGCACAGCTGGCTCTACCAGCAAGCCTAGCTCCGCCTCCGTCGAGTCCTATTTATGCTCCCGCCAGACATCACGTGTCCTCCATGGCCTTGCCTCACCACGTGTCTTGCCTCAGCACATGCGTCTCTCTCAGCTGACATCACTCTGCCAATCAGCCCGAGTCTGTGGAAGTGGCAAGAAATTGCAGCACACTACCAGAAGGTGTGTGTGTGTGTGTGCGCGCTCGTGTGTGCCTTTCTAACAAATAGAGCTCAACTGTGCAGTGTAAGGCAGACCAATACATGTGTGTCGTTAGCGAAGAATCCTTCACCACGTGTCCTTTCACATGCTTGCCTTAGCAGCGTTCCTTCACACGTCTGCCCCAGCAAAACACCATCCGCCACTTTCCAAAGAACCCTAAGGTGGCCACTTCACGTACCACCCAGCGCAGTCCTTGGCTTGATTTCTTGTGGACCTGGAGTGGTGTGTGAGGGGCAGGGGGTACTAGGGATGGCTGAGAAGAGTACTCTTTCATAAAAGGAAGGCAACTGTGTCTGAGAGGGAGAAAGC
Source organism: Apodemus speciosus (assembly GCA_002335545.1). Classification (NCBI taxonomy): domain Eukaryota; kingdom Metazoa; phylum Chordata; class Mammalia; order Rodentia; family Muridae; genus Apodemus; species Apodemus speciosus. The sequence continues at coordinate 92,700 of BDUI01000339.1, read as the reverse complement.
AAGGAGTAAAGGACCTCAGGCCTGTCCTTGTCCCATACCGCTTGCCCGCATCACTGTGACCCTGGCACACATTCAAGGTAGTATGAGGTGTGACTCTGTGGCAAGTAAACGGGATCTCAAGAGGATATGAGCTCCTGATGAAAGTAACTGATCACTTAACAGAGTATGCTTGTTTATGCGCATGCGCAGACCTGCTTATATACCCTGGCTCCAAAGAGGGGCTGTAGCTGAGTGTGGTCAAGCAGCGTTCATGGAGGGTGCTGGAGTGAAATGGAAGAGAAATGCTGTGTCCTCACCCTTCGGAATTTCCCCCAGACTTCTGGAAACCCCCAGCAGAAGAGGCTTGGCACGGCCTCTAGAGGAGCGGTATGAGGGAGCCCAGGGGACAGTCTGTCTCTAGGAGGGGCTTTTCTAGGAGCAGAGGTCACTGCCCTCTTTCGCCTCCCGGACTTGTCTGGGAAGTGTGTAGGAGTTCCTGCTGAGCCTCACTGTGTGGAAGGAAGCGGCATGCAGCTCGATCTGGAGCTGTGAGGAAGCACCCGGTGGGCACCTGGGCCAGCCTGACCTTGGCCCTCCCTGTTGTCAGTGACTTTACAATCGATCCTGGCATCCCAGCCCCCTCACATGCGCTGTGATGTAGAGGAAGGAACAAGGCCTTCTCCCAGAGTCCTGAGAGTGTCATTCCAGTCCTTGCTCTGTGAAGGACCTGCTTTGGGACCCTGGGCTAGCTCCTTTTGGATTCACAAGTGTGGTGGTTTGAATACGCTTGGCTCAGGGAGTGACACTATTAGGAGGTGTGGCCTTGTTGCAGTAGGTGTATCATTGTGGGGGTGGGCTTTAAGACCCTCATTCTAGCTGTCTGGAAGCCAGTATTCTGTTTGCCTTCAGAACAAGATGTAGAACTCTCAGTAATGCCAGGGATGTGCCTGCCTGGATGCTGCCATGCTCCCACCTTGATGCTAATGGACTGAACCTCTGAACCTGTAAGCCAGCCTCAATTAACTCCTTTACAAGAGTTGCCTTGGTCACGGTGTCTGTTCACGGCAATGGAAACCCCAAGACAACGAGCTTCAGTGGCCTTCATCTGTAGAACAGGAATGAACTCTATCCCTGCCCTTTCAGTAGATGTAAGGAATAAATTAGATCAGCCATGGAACTGCCTCTGCATGGTCCTTGTACCCTTCTTTCCTCTCCTTTACTGGTTCTCTGTTGTCACACACTGAAAACAGCTTCATGTTCAAGAAGAGGGAGTTCAGCAGGAATTCCTTTCCCAAGGCCAGGAGAATGGAGAAGAATCCCCAACCCACCACATGGGCCTCTACTGGACCCTTCATGATTTACTGGTCAACAGATGACTGGCAACCCCAAGCCCAGTATTTGAACAACAGCCTTCTTCATATGCACAAGCTCATGATAACTCTACATCTGTCTGGATGCAGGTAACTCCTCTCTTGACCCTTTGACCATATAGGAATGTAGCCAGAAATGTGGTGCACCATTTCATCCCATGTGTCTTGAAGGTATATTCATTGAAGAGGGACATAAAAAGGGTTTGTTTGAGGGCATTGGTTCCTGCTCCAAGCATTAGATACTGCAACCCTTGTGGGATTAGATGAGTTCTTAAAAATAGAGCTAGGCATGGGTCAGAAAAACTAGAGCATGGCTGGGCAGAAGTACCAGGGACATCTTGGCTATGGCTATGGCTGTATCTAAAGAGAAAATGATGAGACTATGCAGGGGTGGGTATTAGAGGACCTAGGTAGAAAGAGGCCCCATGAGCTCTGAGCCCCGGGGCCTGATTGCCACTGCCACTCCCCATCTGCCTCACGGGAGTGGGGGGAGGCATTTAACGGATCGGGCCTCCATTTCCCCATCTGCAGTATGAAGAGTCTAGACTAGTGTGTCACATTTCTGTTGCTGGTGTGAGCATGGCATGGCATGACATGATGTGTCATGTCATGTGATCCACAGACTTTGAACATTGTACACGTGTGGGTCAAAGCTGGGAGCCACATACAGCTGAGACCTTGCTCAGGGTCCTGGCTAGTACTTGGTATGTAGTTCTTTCTTTACAGGAACAGTCCTACATGGACCAGCGAACCAGAAACCCCTTGGGGCCAGGGCTTAGGTCTTCTGTTCGTCTATCTTCCCAGGTGTTTAGCACCAGGCTTTGCCTCATTATTGGCCAAACAAGTTACCCAATATATCAAGCAGAATTCTAGTCTTCCACTTTAGAGCCATAAAGCAAGGTTCAGAAGGTAACTATAGCTACCCAGCATCACAAGAGCCCGAGTAGCACAGTGGGATGTTGTGATGTTGGATGTGACCCAAGTCCAATTTTCTTTCTGGTGAACCCTGTACTCCAGCCTAACTCATTTGTTTGTTTGTTTGTTTGTTTGTTTGTTTGTTTATGATGCTACTCTAATCCACTCTGGCCTGGTGAGGAAGGCCATCGTGTCCTGTCCAGTGGCCAGCCCATCAGGCAGAATTGGAGAAGGATGTAGAAGACAAGCTTTCATGTTATTCCCAGCGTCACCTAGATCTCAGTTATTCTGGGTAACCCAGAATTTCAGAGCCTTCTGATGCTGGGCAGCCCTGCCTGTGATGAACAAGCACAGAAGGACTTTGGGTATGACAGGATATGGGGACAGAAAGGGTATGGGATAGAACAGCTGCTCAGAAGATCAAGTAAAGACATACCGTTCTTCCTTGGTTGCTCATCAAAGTTACTCCAAAGTCAAGGGGTCTCCCCTAAGTCCTTGTTGCTATCTAAACTATTGGTTGCTGTTTTCTTGCCTCTGGATTTTCTTATAGACAATTACTTAATATCCTTTAGGCTATGTCCTTTCAGAGGCCTCAAGCCAAGAAAGTCCCCATACTCCAAAGAGGGGGATTTGCCACCAGCTATTCCAAGGGAATAGTATGAGAGGGACTGAAATATAGGAGCTCTGGAGTCAGCTTCTAGCAACAGTTACTGGGTACCACTGAGCACCCCATTTTCCTAATCTCTGCTCCAGTTTCCCTGTGTAAAATGAGAACTATCAATGCCCATCTTGCAGCCTAATAAACACTCGGTACTCAGTAGCGGAACTGCGCAACATTAATGTGCATGTGAGGGCACCATGCCCACTCTCCCTCATTCACAAACCTCCCAGGCTAGCTTCTTAGCCTTTGGGTTTCTAGACTGAGAATTTGCACCCCGAAGAGGAGCCCTCACTCGCTCGCCTTCCCCTTCCCCCACCCCACCCCACCCCCGCCCCCAGTCCCTGGACATCTTCATGGTTCCTGCCCTAGTGGGGAGCCATGATGCCCTGGGCAGTGACTCCTTCCAATTCTCCCTTGCCACATTCTTTCCCAGTGGCCTTCTGTGGCTTGGCTGGCCCAGCTGCTCTCCAGCAGTATGGATGCCACATCCTCTCTCTCTCTCTACAAGCTCCTGGGATTCCTTTTCAGACAGGTTCCCCGGAGAGCCATCCACCCAGGCCTCCAGTGTTCAGAAGCCATGTCAATCCAGCCAGCCCGCAATTTACATTTGCATTTCCAAAGCCCGATTTACATCAGAATTATTCCTGTCTGGCCAGGCTGGGGGACTCCACACATATTTGGGGGAGGCTTTTTGGACAACTACAGGGATTGGCAATCACATTCCCCTGGGCCTCATTCCCGTAGCCAGGGTTTTTTTTTGGGTTTTTTTTTGTCTCTGTTTCTTACAGTGTCCACATGACCTCATCATTGCCCTTTGTCCCTGTTCCTTTAGCAGGTAGGTTTAGCTGCACTACCCTTTAATCCCCCAGCCTCAACTCACTCAGCAGCAGCTTACTGGCTGGTATTCCAAAGTCCCAGTCCTAGCTACGGCCAAGTGGAATACAACGAATGTAAATTTATGTGTCAATTTAGGAAACATTAAAAATAACAGCCCAGGTTGCAAGGCCATAAGCAACCTCACATGCTGCTGGCGGAAGTATAACTTGGCAATCTGGAAATGCCAAAGCCTTTAAAAGCAGATACACACTCTGACCCATTAATTACCTTTACAGGACTCTACACTAAAAAATTCTGTGCAGCTAGGTCTGGGGCGCATGCCTGTAATCTCGGTTACTCAGAGACTGTGGCGGGAGGTTTGCAAGTTCAAGGCCTGCCTGCGCTACTGAGTGAGTTCCAGGTTACCCTGGGCAACATAGTGAGAGGCAGTCTTCAGATGAAAGAAGAGAGTAAAAAGACTGGGGACCTACTTCAGTATGTGAAGTAAAGCACTTGACCTCTGGGTTAAATCTTCCGTGTAGCAAAAGAGGCACAAGTTTGAATTAAAATATAGGTAAAGATATTCATTTAAAAATCATAAGCAAAAATTTCAACATTAGTAAACTGAATACATAAAAATCACCTTGCCAGGTGTGGTAGTTAGTACAAAGCAGCAGAATTGTTGGGAGCTAGGTCAAGCTAGGAATATTGTGAGGCTGAGGCAGGAGGATCTTAAACTCAAGACCAGCCTGGGGCATCCTGTCTCACATAAGAAATAAATAAAATAATCTACAACTAGTGAGAATTTTTGAAGGCTACATAGTGATACGGAAACTGTTCCTGGTGTAATGTTAAAATATGGAGATGGAATCATATATGTGGCATGACTCTGACTACTTTTTTTACAAACTACAAATATTCAAATAGAAAAACTAGAAGGAAAGTAACTAGTTATTAAATCGTCTAATTCTCGGTTGTATTACAATGGATTATAATAGTAAAAACTAACGCTTATGTAGCACTTAGGGTGGGATGGTTATTTTTTTCTCATCATTTTGTGTGTCCATACGCTCGTGCATATATATGAATTTAATCCTTAAGACTATGCTACAAGGTAACTGCCGTATTTTCCTCTTTGTACTGAGGTACAGCTCGGTGACAGGACTTCTGGCTTTGTACTTACTATCTATCTGCCAGTTTCTCCTTGATCTGTAACCTCGATAAACAGAACAAAAACTACACAGAGGAAACCCTGGGTCAAGAAAACCAAAGCCTGAAGTGGCTGGCGGTACCTCTCTATAGTCTCCAAGTCTGCAGCCAGGAAGCTGAGGGAGGAGGATCTCATTCTGCCTCGCTATGGGTCACCACTCAGGACCTGCCCTGGCCCTGTTACTGGCTTGCCATAGGTGTGCCACCCTTCATGCTCCCTTTTGGACACACCCCTCCACTGTCCGTACCCGCAGTCGCAAAGGGTGCCAGTGCCTTGGCTTTGTTCCACACCGATCTCAGGGAGATGGCAGCAGGGATGGGACAGGAGAACAACACAGTCCCCACAAATTCCTTCTAATGCTACTACCACAAAGATTCAGCTCCTTTCCCCCATCTACAGGTTGCATCCACAGTGAGGTTGAAAATACTCAGGAAAAACACTTGCATCTGTACCGAACATGCACAAACACTGTCCCCGGCAATACAGTCGAAACAATAGTCTTAGACGTGTTTGGATATTATAATATCAGGACGTATTTAAGTACGTGGGTTTTATATGCAAATACTACACCATTTTACAGGAGAGGATGGAATAAGCCCAGGCTTTAGTAGCCACTCGAGGTCCTAAAGGACAACGGTGTTTTTTTCCACTCTAACCCATAGGCAGCAACATACTGCAGAGAGAGAGCTGAATTCCTGGCATTGGCCAAGGCCGGAGGGACTACTACTGGATCCTTTCCTGATCCAGCCTAGCTCAGCCTCCTGCTGCTTCACTGCGTCCAGTGCTGATCACCTACATGCCTGTGTGATCGGCCACCGGTGTCCGTATCCATGGGTCTCATAGCTAAGGATCGGCACAACCTTGAAGTAGGAATGCCCAGCTGCTGCCCACCCCTTCCTCCCACAACCCGCCCATGCCACGCCCTCCCCGTATTGGGTCACTGTTTCCAAATCTTGTTCGAAAAGAGTGACCTGTGAGGAGAAGATGGTCAGAATAAACACAGAAGGGACAAGGGATCAACGATGCTAAGAGAGGTCCCGGAGACCAGAACATGAACATCACATGACACTTGAGGCACCTGTGCTTGCCAGCCCTTTAAGGAACAAGAGCAACCTGAAGAGTGAGGAGGAAGCAATGAGGAGGCCTGGGGTCTGGTCCTGGACTATCTTCTAGCTGGGTGTGTGACTGAGGTAGGTTCTCCCTTTCTCTGGGCACCAGACTCTTTCTCTGCAAACTGAGAAACCCTGGGACCAGTCTCATGGCAGTTCTAAAGCTGCTCCCCAAGTAACATTTTGGTTTTGGAATCGAGTGAGCCAGTTAGGATGCTGGGACTCCACACGCTCCAGGTCCTTTGCAAACTTAAGGCTCGCGTGCCCACCGACAGGTTGGCAAACACCATGACAAGCCTATTCTCATCAAAGGGCCCGGTGTACCAAGGGACCCGCCAGTTCAGAAAGATGCAAACTTCATAGAGCCCTTTCTTGACCATTGCAGCCTGGGGAACCCTATTGTGTGAGGAAGGTCTAACCTCTCCCCAAACTTTCCTTCGGGGTATGAGGTACCATTTTCATACATACCTTCTCAGACACAGAGCTTACTACCCTTCCAAGCAACCAGATCTATTCCTACAGAGCCCTGCCTTTCCCCAGGCTCTGCAGCCTCCGCACCCCGGAGTGCTTCCCTGAGGCTCCCTAGACAGGAATTTGAGAACATTCCGTGGCCAGGGGCGCTAAGGCTCTAGGCTTCCTGGACAAGAGAGATGGACTTGCCTCCCCTCAAAACCGTCCCATCCACTTTTCCTACTGCTGCTCCCAGGGTTGGTTGCTGGATTTTCTGCCTCATAAAGTTGTCCTGCAAGCTATTCTGGAGGCAGCGTGTGGCCAGACCTTGACCACCAGCTAGTCTGTTTGGTTTCCTTGTGGGTTGAGATCTCTGACCCTTTGGAATCACAGATCAGATATCCGACATCTCAGACATTATTATTCATAACAGTAGCAAAATTACGGTTGTGAAATGGCAATGAAATACTTTTATGGTTGGAGGTCACCACAACACGAGGAGCTGTATTAAAGGGTCGCAGCATTAGGAAGGTTGGGAACCCCTGCTCGAGAGTGTCACATTTTTCAAAACATTTGCCCTCCCATCCTCCATCCTTATCATCTGCTCAGCATGGAAGAATATCTCAACATGAGCTCTGGAGTCAGAGGAAGAACGGATCTCAACAGCAGTAATTCTGATGGGAACCACCTCATAAGGTGCAAGGTGAAGTAAGGGTAGTCAGCTGCAGAGCAGCAGCTCCGTCCTTCCTCTGACTCTCCTCCTAGGGCTGTGGCATGCACTGCTGACTTACAAGGGATTATGGTCTGGGCATGTTGAACTATTTTTTTTTTCCGAAGACACTCGTCAATAGATTAAGCGCCAAAGTTCATACTGGTGACAAACGGTGAATTTCACCCCAGCCCGGCTTTCCCAGGCCAATGTTCCCTCTGCATAACCCTGTCTCTGGTCCTAGGAGGGAAGATGATTCCTTGCCACACAGAAAGCAACTTGCCTTAAAGGCCACCGATGTCATTGTTCTAAGAGACAAAAGGAGCAAAAATCTCAGACTCTTACGAAGCTGTGTTGTGGGTAACCATCCCTTCACTACCAACACCCAGCCTTCCTGTGCATTTGACACCCTTGCTGCAGCAAGCAGCTGGGCCTGCCTTCTGGGGCCTGCTGAGAAACAACTGGACATGCGAGTTCAGAATAAACAAGAGGACTTCTCTGAGTGGAGCAAAAGGCTTGAGGACTCAGGGTAGGCGAGGGAAGTCCGTGAAAGGAAAAATGTGTTCAGCTCATATCAGGAGAAACAGATACGTCTTGGGTGGCCCCGGGAGACATTTGGTGGCCTGGGCTAAGGGTAGGGACAGGGTGGAATATTAGAGAAAGAGGGCCACACCAAACTGAGGCAGGCCTTGCCTGCCGTCTCTGGGTCATTGGGCTGTGTGGGATTTGGGTGGGTAGCAGTGCCTGTCTCGGCTACCCTGTGAAGCACCCCTAGTCAGCCTCAGCCTCCCTCAGCGCCTACTCAGAGCCAGGACAGAGCCTAATGCAGCTGTGGGGGAGGCATTCCTGTGTCTTCCTATGTTGCCATGGCAGCTAGGGGCTGAGGAGAGGAGCCCGGGGAGAAGAGGCCTGAAGATGTTCCCGAGGAAAGTCACTTCCAGGGTCCTTAGGTGAAGAATCCAAATGGATGATGGCCGCAGCTGGCAGCCACTTCCTCAGCCCACCCAGGGCCAAGCTCGAGGGTGCAGTTGTGTCGGAGGAAGGGCATACAAGTGTATCTGTTAGTCTGTGGGTACACAAAACCCTGGGGTCGCATGTGTGTATAGAGTATAGAGAGAAGTGTGTATGTATACACTCATAAGGGTACACAGAAGCTCAGTGAGAAAGGAGGGGTGTGTGTGTGTGTGTGTGTGTGTGTGTGTGTGTGTGTATTTTTGATATTGTTTCTTAAACAGTAGGGAGAAATGAATGAAGACAAAAGCATCCAACGACTCTGGCTTATGGAGAAGCTAGCCCAGTGTGGCGGGTGTAAGGAGCTGGCCGACCAGGGGCCTGATTGGAACCAGACTCAGCAAGGAGGGGCTGTAAATGTTTTTTTGCTGCCTGTCCTGAGAAATTTATGTCACACCCACTCCATCACCCTGGCGGGGGCAGCCTCTCCCAGCTGCCTGTGGTTCTGAGCTTCCCAGCGCAGCCTCTGTGGGGGTTCCTGTGCCTCTCTGGGCCAGGCCTGCATAACTGCCATGCCAGGAGACCCTGAAACCCTCAGAGATGATCCGTGCATGGGTGCAAGAAAAGCAGGGAGAGATAACCGGGGCTCCAAATAACAGCTGCAGAAACTGAATGTTCCATCCCGATACGTTGGAGGCGCAAGCTGTATAAGAGAAAGGAAGACAGAATAGGGGCTGGGGTCAAGCTTCAGCCAACCAGAAAAGGCCATGATGACCCTAAATAAACTCCCAAATGAAGCCCATAATGTGAAGGGACTTGTCCAATACGGCTGACAGCAAGTCTAAGACTGAACCCTAAATGCTACCCACCCTTTCTGATGTGTCTGTCCTTTTTCCCCCTCTTCCGAGTGTAAGACCTAAGTTAGAGGTAGCCCTGATCTTTGTTTAAAATCAAGGTCCGTGTGCTTGCGAGACAAACACTCTACTACTGAAGTCCATACACTGTCAGCCTTGTTTTTAATCTTCTTTTAAGATATGGTCTCAATTAGTTGCCCCTGCTGACCTTGAACTCAGAGTGCGGCCGCTTGCCTCGGCCTTTCACACAGGCGCAATTGCTGTCAGGCCCTTCCCAGCCTTTTTCTAGTCATAGAAAGCCGCCGTCCTTAAAATCCTCCCATTTCCTTTTTGTTCTTGGCTTGTGGTTGCTTTTCCCCCCCCC
>BDUI01000339.1:38990-71408 GCA_002335545.1 Apodemus speciosus | reverse complement strand
AGACAGGGTTTCTCTGTGTAGCCCTGGCTGTCCTGGAACTCACTTTGTAGACCAGGCTGGCCTCGAACTCAGAAATCCGCATGCCTCTGCCTCCCAAGTGCTGGGATTACAGGCGTGCACCACCACTGCCCGGCTGATGTACGATTTTTTTTATGTGTGAAAATTAGTATTAAATTCCTTGTCTAAGAATGCACTTGTGGGTCATGAGGTGGTCACATGTTTCACTTTATAAGAAACAGCCAAACTTTTTGCAGAGTGACATTTCTGTCTCCAGCAGTAGTGTACGAAAGCATTGGTTTCTCTGCATTTTGTCTTGTCACTAATTTTTAAATTTTAGTCATTGGCTAGCTATGCAGTGATATCTCATTGTGGTTTTAATTTGCATTAATTTGCATTAATGATGTTGACTAACTTTTCATGTGCTTATTTGCCATCTGTATATCCTCTTTGGTGAAATGTGTCTTCGTGTTCTTTTGCCCGTTCTCTAATTGGGTTGTTTGTTTTGTTTTCTCTTGTCTTGTCTTGTTTTACTGTTGAGTCTTGAGCTCTTTATATATTCTAGATATGAGTCCTAGTTACATACATGGTTTGCAAATACTTCTCCAATCTGTACTTTGTCTTTTCATCTGTTTTCTTTGAAGAGTGAGTGTTTAATTTGACAGAGTCTAATTTATCCATTGTCTTCTCTTTCATAGATAATGTTTTTGATACCATGGCTAATAATTCTTTACCAGTGCCTAGATCTGGAAGATTTTTTTGTCCACATTTCCTTCTATATTATCTAGTTTTGTTTTTATACTTAAATTTCTGATTCTTTTTCAGTTAAATTTTGTGCGAGGTTTGGGTTGAGACTTAACTGTTGTGCCAGTGACTGCCAAACTGCTTCGGCCTCATTTGTTCACAATTCTTCCCTCCAGCAAGCTGCTGCTGTACCTTTGGCAGCAGGCTGTGGGGCACACGTCTATGGATTTCTTTCAGGGTTCACTATTCTTCCTCTGGCTCACACTCCCCCAAGTACCACAGTCTTAATTACAGTAGCTATGGGATGAGTCTTAAAAGCAGGTGCAGCGATTCCTCCCACTGTGTTCTTTTTCAAAATTGTCTTGTCTAATTTCTTTGACTTTCCATACACATTTTAGAATATCTTACCTTTATCTATAAAAACCATGTTGAAGTTTGGGTAATCACAGCATTAAGCCTGCGTGTCATTTCGAGAGGACTGACAGCTTCCATACTGTGTTGACTCTCTCGGAATTCCTGTGCTCCTGAGTCTGTCTTTTCACTTACTCGGTTCTTTGCATTCTGTATCTGTACTTTGTGATTTTCAGCATAAAAGCTCCGCAGGTTATATTATATTGGGTCTTTCATATTTTTTTGTTTGTGGAAAATAGACACAGTGTTGCATTTTAACTTTGATGTTCACATACTCATTGCTATTATATAGAAATATCATGGCTTTTTAAATATTGATTTTGTATCCCGTGACTTGGCTGAATTTATTCATTCTAAGAAACCCCACTTTTTTTTTTGCAGATTCCTTGAGATTTTCTCCATACACAGTCGTGCCTCTGCATGTGAGAAACAATATGCTTTTTCCTCTCCAGTCTGTGTGTCTTGTCTGTTCTTCTCTGTTCTTTGTTTTGTCTATTACATTGACTGGAATTTCTAGAATTCTTTTGAAGAAGACTGTTGGATGCTTTTGCTGTATCTATTGATGAAACTGTGTGACTTTTTTTCTTAGCCCACCAATTTGGAGACTTACATGGGTTGGTTTCTAAGTATTAAACCAGCCTTGAATTCCTGGAACGAACTCCTTTCCATTGTGATGTGTAATTCCCTTTATACATTGTTGGCTTCCAGTTGTTTGGGAATTTTTTCATCTCTTCCCATTGCTCTGTGGTTTTCTGCTTGTATATTGGTTTCATTCAGTATTCGTGTCATGTCAGTCTCATAAAATGAGTCTCTTTCCCCACTTCCACTTTCTGGAAAAGATTATGTGGAGCTTTGGGGCAACTGTCCTTTAAACTCTTTAGTAACACTGTCCAGTGAAACTAATGAGGCTTAGAGATTCATTTGGGAATAGGCTTGTATTTCAAATTCAATCTTTTTGTTAGTTATTAGACTATTTAAACTACTTGCTTCACATCTGTGGAGAGCTCTAGATGATGTTTTTATTATTTTTTTCTCTAGATATCCACAGGGTTGGTATCCATGTTCCCTGATACACTTCTGACATTGGTAATTCGTGACTTCTCTCTTTTTTCCTTTGTCAGTCTTACTAGAAATTTGCCAATTTTGTAGATCTTTCCAAAGATCAAACCCCCTTTCTTGGTATCCTGGGATATGCCTCACTTGTTCGTGGTGAGGTTTTTTTTTCCAACATGTTTTCTAGTTCTGTCTCCTAATAGTTTGGCTTTGGGTTTTATATCTATGTATACAAGACGAAATTGCCTGAAATCTTCTTTCTTATAATGCTCTTGACTAGTTTGGGTGTCAAGATTTGTCTAGTTATCTGGTTTGCCTCAGGAAAAAAAAAGAATGGTTGAAGAATGTTCCTTCTCTTTCTCTCTCTGGACACATCTGTGGAATATCAATGTTATAAACACATAGTTTTGTGCACTTAGATATGTTTGGGGGCAAATAGTTTCATCTCTCTGTATAGAGTTAGGTGGAGCAGGAAAACATATTTTTTTATTTCCTGCCATCTGCCAGACACCATGCATGGAATTTTACATTCATTATCTCATTGTTTCCTTGTAAAAAATATCATTGGAAGAGTATTTGTACATCTTGCCTCTTAGCTCAGAAACTGAGATTCATTGACTTGCCTAAGATCACACAGATGTGGGAAGCAAAGCTACTACTTTCTGCGGATGATATAGCTCGGAGTGCAGTTCATTGCTTGTTCCGCGTGCACAAAGCCCTGGGTTCCAGCCATAGCACTGAGGCAGGGTGGGGGGCAGTATGTGGGGGAAGCTAAATTCTTTTGAATGCATCTCTTTCTGTCCCACACACTGCTCTCTGAGATGGTCATCTACTCTCATAACTGATTCCTCCTAGTTGTTCATCGGCATAGCAACATATGTTTGGTTGATTATTTAGTTAGTTGATTTTGTTTTTGTTCCCACTATAGAGACGAGGGAGCTGAAGTGCAGTGAGCTTGAGGAATTTATCCAGAGCTAAAACATCAAAGATGAGACCAAGCTTGTCTCCAGGGTAGGGTTTACCATTCTTCAGCTGGAAAGCACGGTCTTTGAGGTGAGGCCAGAATGCTCTCCTCAAAGCAACACATTCTTATGTGTTAGTGACTGCTACTACCATGAGCAGCTCGGGGGTGGGGGGGGGATGTTTCGGGTGGGCAGGATAGCTGCTGACCACAAGCTCCAGGTGCATCAAAGAATGCAAGATGAAGATACAGTGGAGAACTCGGCTGCTGGGCAGCTGGAGAAAAAGAATTGGGAAGCTGAGCTGGGAGAGATTGGAGGGTGATTTTGCAAACCAACACACGAGCAAGAAGATGGTTTGGGAGGTTGATGGGGCCCTAATTCCCATTCCCCTGACATGGGAAACAGCTTCCTGGTCTGAACATGAGCAGATTGGATTTCCTTGGCCACAGCACTCTCCAGGTCTAAGCTCCTCCTGACTAACAAATGGGGGAGGAAAAGTTGGTGGAGGTCAGAGGAGAGGTACCCTGAGATCCTTACCCCAGACAAGAGGCAGAGGGACGCTTACCTGGTCTAGCCACCTCAGTGTTCAGGAGGAAGCCAGTGGGGGGTTTCTCCTTCCAGGTCCACTATTTCTGCAACTCGGGCTCTACACTGTAGTGGGAGTGAGCACAGGCTTTAAGATCTGATCCACACATCCATCTGCTCCCTGTCTCTAGGAGCAGATTCGGTGAGCGGACGCAAGTTCGATTCCCTGTTGTGGCAACCATCTCATAGCATTGTTGCTCAGGATAAATCAATATACTGGCGGGAGTCACTGCAGACAGTGGCTGGCCTATGGGAGGCACTGCGCAGCCGCCACTGTTAACTCATTTTGCTTGTGGCTGCTAAAGTAGGCTCTCGTTGTAGCCCAAGCAAGCCTCAGACGTGCAGTCTTCCTGCTTCTGTGTTGTGATCTCGGACACATACCACAGTGCAGTCTTAGTCTTAGGATTGGAGGCTCTGGGTGGGGTGAGAAGAACAGACACTTTAGAATCCTCTGCCTAGTTTCCAATCTAGCCCTTTAGGCACTGGCTGTGTGACTTTGGGTAGGTCCCTTTATGTCTGGGCCTCAATAGCTCCATCTGTGACACATGCTATGTCAAAACGGAACCTCTCTGGCTTTCAGGGCTATTGGTGGAATTTGACACTGCCACTCAGACATAGCACAGATCGCAGAGTCCTTGGAGAAAGGGTGGCTATTATGCTTACTACTGTTGACATCTAACATGGAACAGAGAAGCACCCTCCCTGGCTTGGGACTCACAGACCTTCTCCTCTATACTTCTAAACCTAGCTTCATCCTCTTTCCCATCAAGGCAGCCCCACCCGGTCTCTGCTTCTGCCCCAGGCTGACTTGCTGACTTGACAACTTGAACTGTCCGCACAGCGCTAAAGGCTGAGAAAGCAACTCTGAAGGATGCTGAAGCGGGGAGGGGTGGGGAAGATGGCCACCTGCTGTAATAGTGCCACGGATGGCTGTCCGGAATGAAAAGAGGAAGCCTGCATGCCGATTTCCCTCCACCCGACGGCAGCCACTTGTCCCCAAAGTCTTCCCTCCACTGGACCCCAAGCTGGATCTTCGAGAGCACGTGATATTAACTATATTCTGCCGCTTTCCAGCCCCTCACAGTATAATTTCGGGGAAGGGGAATTCAGACCTAGGAAGAGCCAGGAAGGAGGCTCAGATCACATAAGACGATGTGCATGCTACAGAGCAGGAAGCTGCCAAGTAGACATGTTGAATGCAGAGTTAGAAACATCACAGCCCAGCTCTCCCAAACGCTAGCTTTTCTATGAGCAGCATATATTGGAGTTGGTACAGATCCGAGAGTAGTGGACATTTGAATTTCATTCCAGTTCGTTAAAGACTACTACCACTTTGTCCCACAGAGGAAAAGGTCCCAAAGGTGTTCGTGGAAGGCGAGGGGCCTAAGACCAAGGCTTCTTTGTGACAGCTTCTTGTCACAACTCCAGATGCAGGAGAAGATGTGGGTGAGGGATGCAGGGTAGGCAGCCTCCCAGCACAGTAATGGATGCTTTTAGCTCTTACTCAACCAAAGCCCTCGCCTCTCAACTGCTTTGTAGCCCTGGAGACCCTCTCTCGCTTCAGGTAATAGTGCCTCTTATCCAGCTGAGCCCTGCGGGGTGGAAAGCATGGTAGGAGTGCTACTCTGTGTGTCTTTGATCAGCCTCTACCTCTTCAACTGTAAAGTGCTACTGTGGAGGTTTGTGACAAAGAGAAGACACTGAATCAACATTAGACTGAAGTAGAGAGCTGGGGAAACTCCTGAAGGCAGATGTTGCCTCAAACCCACAGCATCAGGACCTCTGGAGACAGGTCCCCGGCTTAGAGTGGGGAACAGGCTCTGATTAAGCCACAAGGAGGTTTTTAAGGAGCAGTAGGGCCGGGAAGCTCTCTAAGGGCTTTTCTGCCATCCCGAGACTCCGGTTGTGTCAGACAATCAGGGTGTCTTGGATTGCAGGGAGGAGGGAGGCCCCGACAACTCCCCTCCCGCAGCTGCCACACTGAACGTGCCAGCTAAACTATAGGTCATTTTCCCAGGGTTAGAAAATTACTTTGGGGTTTCCGGCATTGTCTGAATTCCTACTGGGACACTGCTCCTGTGGTAGGAGTCTGCCTGTCCACACCCCTCTGCCTTCCCCTCCCCTCTTTCCAACACCCCCAACTAACTGCCCTCTGGGATGGCTGACTCCTTTTGCCAGAGTAACAATGCAGGGTGTGGGATGAGCACAAACCACAAACCGTTCCACTGTGCTAAGCCTCAGTTTTCTCAGTGATGAGCGAGCCTTTGGTAGCAAGAGTTCACAGCTCACAGAACTCTGGTGAAAATGGCTGAACTAAGGGCATGTATTCAGGGTTGGGTCTTCCCTCCTCACTTAACCCTCTGGAAACACACCCACAGAAGGCCCAAGGAACACTCAACAAATGCAGGGTCCCTGAGGCCTTTAACTGGACTCCAGAGCCAGCCTAGTACCCACCTCCCTCCGAGGAAGCAAGTATCAACTGACTTGTTCTCAACTGAAACAACATGGTAGGTCAGCCCCATTTGAGTACCAAGCACTGAAAATTTGTGTTCTATACCTGGAGCTTCCTAGTCTGTGGGATAGCTTCATTCCCACACGCTTGGGCCACCGCCATACAAATCACAAGGAAAAGATTATAATCCCAGTGTCCCCAAAATGACCAGGCTAGAGAACGGAAAGCTCCCCAGATCACTCACTGAGAGGGTGGCACTGCGGTTCTGACCCAGCACTACCTCTGTGGTGAAGGTGTTGCTCCATTTATCAGGGCTTGAACCTTCTCACTGTACATCCAATCAGTACATCTAATCATCCACCCACCTCACATGCCCACTGGAGATGCTTGTGGGACCAGGAAAGCCAAGTGCTGCTTGGATACACATGCACACACTGGGAGGGCAGGCAGTGGCAAATACCAGAGTAATGCTTGGCAAAGCTGGCAAGTTTAAAGCAGTTACACACACACACACACACACACACACACACACACACACACACACACACAGAGAGAGAGAGAGAGAGAGAGAGAGAGAGAGAGAGAGAGAAGACGCGTGCGCGTGTGTGTTTGAAATTCTGTGCAGTTTACACAGGATGGGGGCAGCTCATTTATCATTTCTTTTAACATCGTTCTCAGCAAATATCAAATTGTCACCCTCTTTCCATGGCGGCTGGTGTCATGGGTCTGCTTTAAACGGGCCAGTTTTGTCAAAGACTGCATCCAGTTTGCCAACACCAGTAGGTCTTTCTCTTCTCTTTTTATTTCCCAAGACTGTGTATTTTTCCAACACACCCACTAAATGGAAACGCTGCTGAAGGTGCTTCACAAACACCATGAAGCAAATAGACCCTCTCCTGTGAAGCCCGCACGGCGGCGGCGAATGGAGGCAGCAGCAAGGAAACCCTAGGGTGGTTGCTGCTAAGTGCTGGGAGGGAGCAGAGGGAAGCAGAAAGGAAGAGGCTCAGGGGAGGCTCTGAATTTAGGGTCACATTGAGAGGGTGACACTCGAATTAGCTCTGGGAGGACAGGCAGAACTGGCCCATGCAACTCACTGAGAGAATGCTCAAGGCAGAAAATAGTCGCTGTAAAAAAAAAAACCAAAAAACAAACAAACAAACAAACAAAAAACCGTCTAGTTGCTTACATGGTGACAACCTTGGGGGAACTGCAGAGGTTGTGACTGGGTGATGGCACAGAGGGGAAAGAAGAATGTGATACGAAGGCAGAAGTAACAGACAGGCCTGATCTTGGGGGGCCAAAGAGGCATGGGAGCCGATGGGAGGAACCCTTCAGGCTTGGCTCCCTCAGGCATCACGGATGGGCTGTGGCCAGCAGGGCTAGCGTGGGGATGAGGGCTGGGGGTGGAGGTGAGAGATTTGTTGGCAGATGGGATATGGGGTGCAGTACGGAGCCCACACTGCACCCCTGTTTCTGCCCCTTTGATCTGTATCCTCGAGCTGAGACCTTAGCAGCAGGAGACTCAGAGAGACCAATCTATCCTCGTGTGAAATCCATCATGGCACATTCATGCTTCAGACTCTCCAGTGGCTTCCTGTGCTACTGAGAGAAAAGGAGCCGCATGGCCTGGCTTTTACTGTGCCTGCGGATTTCCCCTGTATGCCCAACCTCGGCTCTGCTCCGGGTGACTAAGCTGTCCAGGGGAGTCAGTCTCCCCACCCACTTCAGGACCTTTGTATTTGCTGTGCTCCTATTATGGGGTGTTCTTTCTTAATTCTGTCTGCTTGGCAGCTTCTTATTCCTTAGGTCACAGCTGAGATGTGGCTCCTTAGAGTCTGCCCTACGCTGCCATCCCATTTAAATTAGATTTGCCATTCTGAGTTGTCCGTCTTGTTTTGTTTTTCTTCCCCTCATAGCACAGTCCACAGACTCAATGTTGGTTTCTGCGACTTTTGTCCCCTTCACTCGGTTCCCCGAGGGGAAAGGCTGAGACCACACAGAATTGGCCACCCCTACACTACATCGCCTAAGTCCCAGACTCATGACACTCGGCAGCAGTGTGTGTGGCGGTGTGCTAAATCATGTATAGGCCTGGGTGACGTGTGCAGAAAACCTCAGGAACCCATATTGCTATTGTACAGATGGAGAAACCGAGGCACTGAGAAGTTGTGAGGTTGGCAAATGGTAGAGGCAAGATTTAAATCCACATTCATGTGCCACCACCTGGAGAGAGAGAGGGGAGAGACAGAGACAGACAGACAAACAGACAGACAGAGGGGGGGGGAAGGGAGAGGGAAGGAGATTGATTTAGTTATTTCCTTCATTGCTGGAACAAAATACCTGACAAAGGCAGCTTAAGAAAAGAAGGGCTTATTTTGGCTCACAATTTGAATATCCAGTCTATGATTGTTGGGAAGGCCCAGCAAGGCATGAGGCAGCTAGTCATGTGCATCTACAGGCAGGTATCAGAGAGGAGTGGGTGTTGGTGCTCCACTTGCTTCCTCTTTGTATTCGCTCTGCGACCCTAGCCCGTGGGATGAGGGCCAAAGCATTAAAGGTTGGGCTTTTACTCCTCAGTTAAACTTCTATGGAAATATGCTCACAAGCATGTTCAGGAGGTGTGTCTCCTAGGTGAATGCAAATCAAGTTTAGTCGACAATGAAGATCAACCCTCAGAAGCACCCTGGGTATACGACTGGCAGTCACAGGCTGCCATACTGGAACATCGCACACTGGTTTTATTGTGAAGTTGTGGAAAGGGGCATGAACTTTGGAGCCAAGCGTGCTGACAGTCAAAGCTGTGACTCGGTCACTTCAGACCACTGAACCATTGCTCATCTGTAAAACAGGACGTTCAAGGTTGCTGTGATAAGCAACCTCTTTCTCCTCCAATATTATTAATTGTTATTTCATAATTGATCATAATCTATGCTTTCGTGACTTATTATACCCATTTAGCCTGACTGCCTACCTATCTACCCCTCAATCCATCTACTCATACATCCATTTATACATCTGCTTATTCATGTATTCTCCTTTCCCTGTTCCCTGCACACACACACACACACACACACACACACACACACACACACACACACACATTCTCTATCCATCCAACCACTGATCTGTTCTCCATGTATTTATCCAATCGTTGGTACTGTTGAAGTCCTCTATTGTATGCTTAGGCCTGAGATACACACACACACACACACACACACACACACACACACCATGTAATTCAGGATCATAGAAAGCTGTCTTAGTCTATTTTTTGATGCTATAAGTGAGCACCCTAAACTAAGTGGTTTTAATTTCTTTAAAAGGTTTATTCCACTCATCATTACAAAGGTGGAGAACATCAAGACTGAGGAGCCCCATCTGGCAGGGGCCACATACTGCTGCATGTATGATGCGAAAGTGGAAAGGGTGGGGACACATGGGGCAGACACTGTAGGAGTCTGCTCTGTACCGCCATGAAAAACCATCCAGTTTCACACAGGAAAATAATATGGCATTAAGCCCGTTTAAGTGGCCTCACTTCCCAATACACTGCATTGGCAGTCAGATTTCAACATGAATTTTGGCAGGACAAACTACCCCCCTATACCCTGCCCAGACCTCATGACAATAGAGTTTACACTCGGAGTGTTCTGAGAGTGGAAGAGGCTGATGATGCACACTGCGTGGGAGCAGGCAGGTGGCACCGTACACCTTCTGAGTTCTGACACACAGGTCACGGAGGCAGGTCAGGCCACAAGTGCATGCTGGGTGCTGTCTTGCTTCTGAGTCAGGAACAGTGCCTTGAGGATGCTGGGACTCTAGGACCCGAGGCACAGAGCACACAGGTAGGGTTACAACACGATCATCGTTGCTGCAGAGAGCGACCTTTCTGATCCCTGGTGCCTTCTGGGCTGAAAGAAGCAGAAATGGCAGCTAGTAGAGATGCCAATGAGAAAGCTTTTGCATGAATGAGAGATCACTGGCAGCCAAGCCACAGCACAGCAGCAGAGCTGCAGAGAGGAGCAACTGACTCATTTTGTTGTGGTGTCATCCAATAGCTGTGGAGGTAAGGGAGGGAAAGACGGAGAAGATGGCTCCCAGGCTTCTGCTTTGGGCAAGCGAGGAGCTGGCTGAAAGGTGCCAACCTCTATTTACCCTGGGCACTCGCATGGGAGACAGGGAAGTGGGTGCGAGTCCAGTGGTTTTGACTGACACGACATACATTATTGGTGCTTGCCTCCATCATCAACAAATAGTTCTTCCTTCAGAGATGCAGTCCAGACTCTTTAGCAGCCAAAACCAGATCCCATAGCAAAGGGCTATCTGGAGCCAATGAGAAACTCACCCATTCACTCAGCATACACTGCCAGGACTTCCTCTGCATCCAAGTTAGATTAGGCTAGTCTTTTGTGCATCCACAGACAAGAAAGTGGGAAAGAGAACTATTGCTCCCAAATTCAAGTCTGTGTCCCAAGAGGCCAAACTGAGAATGCTTTAGAAGGCGTCATCAATTCCCTACCTGAAGACATCACACAAGATGCTCTTTGAGGTGGGCTTTGAAGTATAAATAGAAGTTCATTATACTGCCAAGAGATGAAGTACACCTCAGATACAAAGACTAGTAGTGTAAGCAGAGACCTGGAAGAATGGGAGAGAATGGCAAGTAGTTTACTGGGATGGGGTAAGAGAGCATCCAGAAATGGGAGAGAGCAATGGGGGCTGGAAGCTGGGTAAGCACAGACTCTGATGGTCCACCGGTGAACTTCAACGACGGTCAACTATTGCAACCACCTTAGAGAGCACACGAGCAGATACCATGTACATGTGAGATGCTCAGGAAGTTTTGGCCGAGCACAATCATGTATTGATATTGTTGCCCTGGAGAACCAGTAGCCCATGGTTAAGCACAGGAAGTAGGTCATTTTTATAACATGAAGGAGATGTGTAATGCTATGAACAGCTACTGGTAGGGGAACTACATAAGATTGTATTCCAAGCCTGCTACGGAACATCATGAGACATTTACAGTAAGCTAAGTCTCTCTCTTGAAGGATGAACATGAGCAAATAACATCTGACGCTGCAGCAACAAGGGCTGGCTCACACATATTTTCTGGTTGGTTTCCCATGCTGTACCCTAACTGAACGAGTCAGGGCTTCTGGAGAAATGGCTGCACTGGGGTGGGCAACAAAAAGCTGAGATGAGCATGGAGCATCTCCTGGTGCCAGAGAACAAGGACCGAGTCACAGAGGATGGAGCCTGAGAGGGACACAGAGGCAAACTGAAGGAGGTCCTGCGAGCTAAGGCGGGGGCAACTGGAGCAGAAAATAAATAATGATAGTACTGGGTTGTTAGGGATTTATTTTTATTTCAGCCTCGTTTTAGATTTATTTTTTTAAAAAAAGGTGCAAAGATAAAGAAAGTCTTCATGTACCCTGCACCTACTTTTTTCCTATTGTTAACAAGTCATTAATATGGCACATTTGCTCTAATTAATGAATCAGTACTAATACAGTTTTGATACGCTGTTAACGAAAGCCATACTTCAGATTTTCTTAAGAGTTGCCGTATTTTTTCTGCTTATTTGTTTGTTTTGCATTTCTGGAGGTGAAGCTCAGAGTTAGGCAAGTGCTCTGGGCTCAGTTCCACCGCCGACTCTTAGTGACTTAATGAATGACTCTTACCTGTTCCAGTCTACTCCTGGGACACCACATCACATCCAGCGGGTGTGTCTCCTTAGGCATCTATGGTGGAGAAGGTCTTCCAGGATCTCCCTGCTCCTTGCGACTTTGACAGTTTTGAATAGTAATGCTTAAGGGCTTGGTTTAGATCTGAAAACCCACCATGTTCTCGTGATTAAAGTGGGGGAGTGGGTTTGAGGAGGAACAGCACAGGTAGAGTACAGGCCAGTGGGAGACATGCCCAGCTGCTGCTGTAGACCGTGATGCCCTGGCTGAGCTGCACTTGATGTGATTCTCCAAACTGCTTGTCCCCATTTTACACACTGTACTCTTCAGAAGGACATTCAGGGGAGAGCAATGATGTGCCACCTCCTCAGAGGGTTTTAAGCCAGACTATATAGTAAAGGCCTATTGGTCCGTATTGTTATAAATGATCGTATAACTAAACAAATGGGGAAGAAGACAAACATCCCCTCACAGCTAATAGAAACATAAAGAAAGCAAGGGGATGCGCATGATGATACGTCTGAATCCCAGCAACATTCGAGAGGCTGAGACAGAAAGATTGAGAGTTCCGCGGTAGCATTAGACAACACCGAGACAGGAAGGGGGTGCTAAGAAATCCCAGCAGTGTGTGGTAGTCATCAGATGAGTGTGACAATTAAGTGTGTGAACATAAAAAGAGAAACAGGGGCTTGTACGCTCTAACATCGTCCCAGAGGCGACTGTATGGTGGGACACAGCTTTTCGATATCAGTTGGACCAAGGGATAAAGGTAGATAGCAGGCAAAAGACAATGTTGCTATCCGAGCCTCTCTGTACTGTGAGCTGAGAAGTGCACCATTCTTGGCCTCAAAGCACCTGCTCTGCAGGAAAGTCAAGATCACAAAGAGGAAGCAATATCAACACAAGGGTGGGATCTTGGGTAGGGACCTATGGCAGAAAAGAGAAGGTTTGTGGCAGTCTGGGGGAAGGGTAGTGAGCTCCAGAGATCAGATGGTAGTACTGAAGCAAGGCGAAGCCGGAGTGTTTGTACTACAGTTATGTAAGGTGTTACTATCAGGGGAAGCCAGGTGAGGGGTGTATGGTGGTGAGATGTTCTATTTTTCACTCCTTTTCTGTAAGTCTAAAATTAGCTCAAAAAAAAAAAATAAAAGGTTGAAAAAGTTGCCACATAAAAGATTTAGGGCAGATCTGTGGAAGGTTTCTGGTGGCAGAGCCAGGAGATTCTTTGGTGGCATTCTGAAGGGCACCTATCTCTAGCATTTGAGGAAGAACTTGGTAGGAGACCTGGGCAGTTAGCTACAAGGACTCAGGCCCAAGAACACTCTGAGTCCCTTTAGGACTGGCAGATTCCTCCAGCAGAGATTTGTTCAACATGCTAACCTACAGTTGTCCAGATGGCCTGTGTCTCCAGGCCAGCCTCCAGTCTCCTGTCATTGGCTGACACTGTATTGCCCTTTTTTTCCCTTGTAGTATGCTGCTGCTGGCAGGGGCAGTCTTGAGTCCCCATGCAGGGAGTGTCCATCCTGGATGACAGAGGGGACAAGGTGAGACCGAAGCTGAGGGAAGGCTTGGCAGGCAGGCGAGCATGTGGGTACTCCGGAGGGAGGGGTTCAGACAGTGGTTAGCTGCAGAGTGGGGCTTAGCAGGGGGAAGGGGGAAAGGAGGGGGCTCTCCTTCTCAAGAGGCCCTTTCATGTTGAAATCAGCCAGCGTGAATGCTGGCGGCCCAAGAGCCCAGCCGGGGGAAATGTGAGAGCCCCCTTATCTCCGCTCATGTCACAGCGCCCGTCTGCGGTTCCCAGCCGGCCAGCGAGGATGCATTAGAAGAGTGTGTATGAGGGTGGGGGGTGCGGGGGGTGTTCATCAAGACCTTTGGGCTGGGCTCACTCAGTTAAGGGAGTTTGGAAGAAGCCATAGTAACGGGCTAGAAGTGGACATGGACTGGGCACATTACACCTTGAAGCAAGGACAGTTTCAGGGTCTCAGGTCTACAGTTGGGGACTTGGCAAGAAAGCCTCTGGTACTACCCTTATCAAATGCCTGAATGTACTGTACAGCATGCTTTGCATGGCTCTGGGTGTGTAGACCAGTTTACACACTCACAGGGCCAGGGCACTCACCCCCATCTTGGAAAAGGCATGAGGTACAACTCTAGCTCCACTTATCTATCCTAGGCTGGAAATATAGGCTGGGGCAGCTGGGGCCCCACATTCCCGGAGACACTGTCTGCCCAGGAGTGACCCCTGCTGTCCAGACAATCTAGGAGGCAGAAGACTGAGTCTGTTGACTTCCTGTAGCTTACACCGGGTGTTCCTGTTGTTGGGCCCCTGTCACCCTCTGGCCTCATGTTGCTCTTCTATGGGCTGTGAGGTGCTTTTCAAATCAGCCCCTGCAGGACAGAGGTGGGTGAAGCCAACATCTGGCTTGTGGGGCACTACTGGGGCCCACAGCTGGAGCTGTCAACAGCTGATGTTTTTACAGACACCCTTTTTTTGCCTGTGCAAGTTCCTGGCCTCCAACACATTCCCACCATGGAGAGGCCCCTGGCCTCCTCCCCCACTGCACAGGGATCTGAAAGATCTGAAAGATCTGAAAGATGCTGGCTAGCTAGAGCTAGGTCTTCAAATAGCCTCTGTTGAGTAATGTTGGGAGTCTAGAGGACACTATGGTCAGAAACTGGACAAGGTGAAGGGAAGAGCTTCAGGAGCCCCAGGGCAACCAAATATTACTGAGGGTCAGCTTGTCCCTCTGTCTCATCAACTTAAAACAGCCTGCTATCTGGGCCCTTTCTTCTCCCCACCATGCTCACAAGGGCTCACATGTTTGAAGGGATTAGTCTCCTCTTGAGCACATGGTGCACCAGGCCTCACCTTTCACTGGCAGCCAGAACAGAGGACAAGGGAGTAGCATAGTCATCTAACTGCCCTCACGTAAGATTCTGAAGGAGAGACAGGGAAGGGGAGCTCAGAGTGGCAGGGATCAGACAAAGGACAGTTTTCTCCTCGTGTCACAAGCTCCTAGGGACCTAGCCCTCTGCAAAGCCTGCTGTTTTCAAAACACACACACACACACACACACACACACACACACACACACATTATTCTGTGACTCCCGTTGGACTCCAGTGAGACGACAGAGAATGTTCACGCTGTCCTGGAAGAGGAAAAGGAGGTTAGCTTTGGAATCCTATGTAGTCTATACAAAGCTCTATGGCCAAAGGCGTCTGTGTCTAGATTTTTGTTCAAAGTCAAGCATCAACTCGATGAATGTATTCTGAGTGCACACAATGTGCCTGGCATTCCATGAAGCACTTTTACAAAGAGCTGACTGCCATTGCTCAAGTGCTGGCTACGCAGCATGCGGTCATGTGCACAATTCTTTTGGATCTTCACGAAACCCTCTGCACGAGGAAGGATGAGCATGTCCTCCATGGGGAAGATGGGGAAAGTGAGGGCCAGAGAGCCAAGCCATGTGATCTGGGTCTCCCAGGAAGAAAGTGGCAGAGCTAGGAGTCCACCCTATTTCATAGGCCCTGCACCATCTGTCTAGGAAGAAAGCAAGGATAAAAGCCATCTGCACTAAGAAAAGAGACGGGCAGCAAGAAAGGAGCTCTGGCAAGGAGCCAGCTTCCTCTCTGGGACTCAGGGCTTTGGAGAGATGGGGGTGGATCCCTCTGAAACCCCACCCCAGACTTATCAAGCCTGGGTTCCCTGAAGGTGGGGGGAATGTTGTTGGGCACACAAGGGCTTTGTCGGTGTGCCTGCATAAAACTCAGAGTCAAGAGCAGTGGAAACCAAAGCCAAGGGACCCAAGAAAGCAAAAGGCAGAGCGAGCGAGATTTCCAGGAATTCTCAGTGGACAGACACTGCGAGTGCTTTCAGAGCAAAGGATGACGCTTCCTGCTTTGTGTATCTGAAGGCTCTGGGGGTTCCGGCACACCCCTCCCTCAGTAGGGAATGGAGGTGTCAGCAGGTATTTCAGCGGGATGCTGGCAGACAGAGGAAGCCAGCCATGACTGTCCAGCAATTTCTACATATGCGCTGTCTCACATTTCTCAGAGCTGGAAGTCAGGAATCATCATACCCATTTTAGAGAGGTGCAGGGTCAAGGGTAACTGGGGCTCTAAAATGGGACCCGAGGAACTTAAAACAGTAGGGTTAAGAAGAGCACACATGCAGATGGGCAACCCAGAGCCCGTTTTCATTTGGGCTGCCATAACAATATGGCAGAGGCTAAGTCTTCCCTAATGATCAGAAGCGTATTCCTCATGGTTCTAGAATCTAAAAAGGCCAACAGCAAGGTGCCCGCAGGTTCAGTGTGCCGTGCAGAGTACCCAGAAGAGGATCTTCTAGATCTGTTCTCACATAGAACAGCAAAGCTCCCTCCTGCCTCTTGTTTGTTTGTTTGGGGATTTTTCTTCTTTGTTTTGTTTTGCTTTGCTTGGTAGCCTGTTTTCCCTTGCGCCAGCCTCCCAACCAGCTTGTGTGTTAGGCATGAGCTACCGCACGCAGCTTCCTTTAGTAAGGGCAGTAATCCATTCCTGAGGATAAGCCCTTATGACCAAAATTACCTCCCAAAAGTCCCTGCTGTCTCTCTATAGCATCTTATTGAAGATTAGTTTTCATCATTGTGAGCCGGAAGGATGGGCTCATGTTCAGTCCCCAGGAGAGCTGTGCTGGGCAGGCTTGTCAACTTGGCATGAGCTAGAGTCGTGTAGGAAGAGGGACAATCACTTGAAAAAAAAAAGTCTCCATCAGACTGGCTTGTAGGCAAGTGTGGGGGACATTTTTTGATTACCGATTGATGTGAGAGGGCCCAGGCCTGTAGGAGGTGCCACCCAGAGAGGCGATCCTGGGTTGTAGAAGAAATTAAGCTGAGCAAGTCACGGGGAGCAAGCCAGCAAAAAAAAAAAAAAAAAAAAAAAAAAAAAAAAAAAAAAAAAAAAAAAAAAAGAGCAGTGCTCCTTTATGGCCTTTGCTTCAGTTCCTGCCTCCAGCTTCCTGCTGTAGGTGACTTCCTGCCTTGGATGTGCTCAGTGATGGGCCGCGAGCTTTACGATTAACTTTCTCCTCCCCAAGTTGCTTTTGGTCATGTTGTTAATCACAGCAACGCAAAATAAAGACAAGAACCATGAGCTAAGATACCCTATAAAGGCAGACATTCAGAGCAGCCCAGGAGTGGCAGCAGAAAGATGCGCAGAGCCCACAGGTGTGTTCTATGCTCATGATCCCAGAATCTCTTGGACAGCAATAGCTATTTAATACAGATCTGGGGGGTGGGGGGTGGAACCAGTTCACTTTGGGCTGGAGGGAGGTAAGAATATATAGTCTGACATGCTCCTCTTTTTTTTTTTTTTTTGGTTTTAAATCCTCTGTAGCATCCATGATGACTGGGTTTCTGCTTGAACTGAAAACAGGTTGGCACTCCAGAACTAAGCAAAAGCATGGTTCCTGGAGAGGCTCCAGTAGGTTCAGCATGTCCAGAGGCCCGAGTGTCCAAAGCAAGAGACAGGAAGAAAGTGGGACATAGCTGACTCTGACTCCAGCTGAAAAGAGCTCCAAGGTCCTCTAGGTCAGCTCCCCACCCTGAACCACACCAGAATCTGCCCCGTTGGCCATTTTACAGGCTCTGAGCAGCTAAAGGAGTCCTTATACCTTGACTAATCTGCTTTCTTCACTTGCATGTGGGAAACTGAGGTCTGGAGAGGCAATGTGACTCAGAAAAAAGAACGACTGTTGGTCAGCCATAACCCCAGCAGCCTTTGGTTGACGCTCCATGCATTGTCATTCACTTGAAGTTCTGAAAAGGCCTAGAGCCTCCTCTCCTGAGCCAGGCTCCTCAGCTCCTGTGCCCTCCCCAGTGGCCAGGGTGACACCTCTCCACAGCATATAGGAACTCAGGAACACATTTGCATCATCAGTGTAAGCTTGGGTCTAAGGATGGTAAGGGCTTCAAGAGAGCAGTGGGGCCCAGCCTGGGGGCCGATGAGCTAAACTTGAATCCACACTGCACTCTCGAGGCCCTGTGTCCAGAGCAAGCTTGCATACAAAGCCGATGATTCTTGCCAACTTTCACTATGACACTAGGTGAATGGGTGACATGCTAGAGACTTCAGAAGACCAGGAAATCAATCTCCTGTTTTCTCTTGTCAAAGTAGGTGCCCCATTACCCTGCCTCCAGACGATCCTTAGCGAGTGGAAGAGCTATGTCCCTCTGTTGGCTCCTAGTCAGTTAATTAGTTAATATGGGAGCTCTCTGGGTCACCACCTCCTACTGTTGATGCACATAGAGTTGCTCATCAGCTATCCCAACCGCAATCCTCTTGACGCATATGTCCCCTCTTTACCCCGACTGCATACCAGTGTCTCTGTGTGAGTTCCTTCTTCAAGTATATTCACCGAGAAAGTGCACTTAATTGGCACTGATCTCCAGAACTTAAAATGGTGAAAGTCTAGGACTCTAGAGGAGAGGAGACATGGCTTCACAAAGTAACTTGGCCAAGGTCACTCAACAAGGTCATCTGAGATTGCAACTGAGATCTGTCTACTGTGAGGGTGATGCTTTGCCAAAAAGTCTCCCTGCACATGCCAAGGCAGGGCAGTCCCACTGGATATGTGCCTCGTAGCAGGCCTTGCTCTGTCCCCTCTAGTACAAGGCATCAGTGTCTACAACAGAATGTTTGGCCATGGACTAAATATGCCACCTGCGTTACTCTAGGCAAGAGTTCCCACCTGGCTCCTCCGAATGGGACAGATGGACTTTTGTCCCACCCACACTAGTCCTACAATGGAGAGATGTGGCAGAAGTGAGATCAGGGCCTGTTCAGATACAGGGAAGAGCTGTGCAGCCAGGCTCTGAGCAGGTGAATAACCATATCTGTCCTGGGCAGGATGTCACTATGGAGGGGTATTGGCAAGTTCCACCTCTAGACTCAAATTTTTGTTTGATGCAAGCTTTATTCTAAGCTTTGCTCAGTCAGGTCACTAACGCTGCCCCATCTCAGGAACACTTCCGAGCTGGATAAGGCTGGACCCATCTTCCTGGTGGCCCAATCTGGCCTGGGTAACACCTGGCTGAACAAGGGGAAGGCCACTCCACAGAAGGTAGATCTTTCCATGCACATCCTAGCGGAGCACTCTTCATCTAGAAGTGTGGATCAGAAGGCACTAGGAGTTCCTATTTGTTGAGCATCTCAAACACTGAGTTTCTTGTTGTAGTGTGAAGATGGGAGAGAGCAAGACAGATGGCCAGGCCAGGCTGAGAGTTGAGAGAACAGGGAGAGTGAGCGAGCCAACATCCGGCATGCAAGATAGAAGAAGCCAGGGGCCTGAGTCAGCTCTGTCACCGGTTTGCAGCGGCCCCTATGACCAGTCATTCCATTTCTTCAAGCCTCTATCTAGGTCATATTTATCAGGCTGCAGAGGACTGGGGAAGGACAGGCTTGAGTGCCCTCTGACGTCCCACTAGGGCCAACCTAAAATGCCAGGAGAAAGAAATTGTCCTTTCTAGGCTATCTCTGGAGGTGGATATTTCCGAAACTCACAGCTATGCAAAAGCAAAAACCAAACTTTGGAAATTCCAAGTGTGTCTGTGGCTGGGAGCTGAGGGAGGAGGCATCATTGCAGAACTGTTTGCCTATGACTCAAAGCCTCGTGGGGGGTACAACACACATTCTCCCAGATGGGGCTACCCAGCACTAACGCATCCCCAGCTGCCCACCCAGCTTGCCCTCAGCGCCACCCCTCCCACCGCATCTCCACCCCAATCAGTTCCTCCTGCTTGAGCCTCCCTGGAAGAAGCCAAATCCCCCAAAGAGGCTCTCTAACTTGTGCTCAGACACCCAGTAGTCTTTAGGCCAACTTTAATATTGTCAGTCTAAGTAGGCAGGAAGGTTTGGGGGATGGAAAGAAAGCATGTTTTTTCTGCCCAGCCCCTTCTTGAGCCAAGTGCAATGCTAGACCCTTTCAGACATTCTCTTCCTCTACCTCCTTCTCCTTTTAGGTTTCTTTGAAATGGGGGTGGGGTGGATGTTTATTTAGCCCAGGCTAGCCTCAAACCCTACTGTCTCTGCCTTCTAAGTGCTGGGATTGTAGGTATATGCTGCCATCCTTGCCTCTCTTTGACCTTCAGAAACCTTCTGAGTTGGGCATGGGGGACAGGCTGCTCAGGAGGCTGCTGAGACCAGAGGATCTGAAGTTTAAGGTCTGCCTGAGCTACCTTGAAAAAAATCAAGGGCAGCCTTGGCAACCTACTAAGATGATGTCTCAAAGATAAAGTAATCAAGCCAGGCGTGATGGGGTGAGTAACTGTTTAATCCCACCACTCAGGAGGAAGAGGTCTATGTGAGTTGGAGTCTAATCTGGTCTATAGAGCGATTTCTAAGTCAGCCAGGGATACATAGTGAGTCCTCCCCTTAAATAAAAAAGTGGAAAATGACAGAGGGAGACACATGACACTGACCTCTGGGTGGCTTTAAACGTGCATTCCTCTATGCACATTCATGTGCACCCCACACACATATACGCACCACAAACAAATAGAAAAAAATAAAAGAATGAAAGGGGGCCGAGGATGGCTTGGTGGCAGACCATTTGCCTAGCACACGGGAGGCTGCAGACCCAACAAGAGAATAGAAGCATCCCGAAGAGCACCTCCATTCCTACCTCATGTTTGCCCAGGTTGTATAGAGCTAAAATTTCAAACCCAGATGCCTAGCTCCTGCCAGTGTCCAAGAACATGGCATGGATGCGGCATGAAACCTCCCTGACAGTTGTATCTTGTCACCCTGACTGGCAGTTGACATGAAGCTTGGTCTTGAGGTCAGGCTCCAGGCACAACCTGAGCTTGTGGGAGTGATCTGGAGTTCAGGAGGCCCGTGGAAACATTGCAGGGTAATATGCTCTGGGTATCGTGCCCTTCCTGTGAGAGGACTGTTGAACTTTTCACCCAGACTGCAGCTTCTAGAAGCTGCCAGCCAAGTCCAGGGACAGAACTGAGCAGGTCTCCCAAGCACAGAGAGGCTGTGAGTGGCAGGGAGACGGGCACACTGAATGGCAGAGAATTAGAGAGACCTACTAGAGTCTGGAAGATAGCAGAACCAGTGAGAGAGACAAAGACTGGGAAAGACAGACAGACAGACAGATCCAGAGCAGGAAAGACAGTAAGAGAGCATGGGCTGGAACTTGCAAAGGGCCTAGAAGCAGATAGACAGAGAAATGGGGGCAGCAAGAAAACCATGGCTGGAGGAAGCCATGAAGGAGACATGGCAGAACCTATAGATGGTCAAGTGAGCAGGGGGGGGGGGGCGGCAGAGTGGAGCCGGTGGGGGAGAGCTGGGCCCGAGGCTGTCCTGCTGTGGCCATCTCCACCTTCTACTTCATTGGCCCTCTTCTTTGTCTTTGTCTTTGTCCCCTCTTTTCCAGCCTTTCCCATTCAGGACACACAGGAAAAACAATACCATTTGTGTAGCAATCAGAGGTCTGAGAGCCCGGAGGCCTGAGCCACCACAGGCAGACCTTTGCCTCCCGACACCTCCCTCTGGGTGACAGGATGAGCAGCCACAGAGTTGTAGCTCTTTTGGCAGGACAGTTGGGAAGGTTTGGCCCCAAGTACTGCTACCCAGGAGATGCCAGCAGGGTGCCAGAATTCCTCCACAGTGGAGCGAGTCTGTTCCTTAGCCCTGTTTTGCTTCTTCTTTCTCTTTGGCTTGTCAGGACCGCTAGCATCTTGCTGATGGCGCAGTGTACCTTTCTCTAGGCCGAGGGCCAAGTGTGTCTTAGTTAGGGTTTCTACTGCTGTGATCAAACACCATGACGAAAGCCAGTTGGGGAGGAAAGGGTTTATTTGACTTCCTTGGCCACATCAGCATCCGTCTGCAAAGGACAGGAACTCGGACAGGACAGGAACCTGGGGGCAGGAGCTCATGCAGAGACCATTGGGGAGGGGCGCTTATTGGCTTGTTTCTCATGCCTTGCTCAGCCTGCTTTCTTATAGAACCCAGGACCACCAGCCCAGGGGTGACACCACCCACAATGGATTGGGCCCTCCCCCATCAATCACTAATTAAGAAAATACCCTCCAGCCAGATCTTATGGAGGCATTCAGTATCTCAGTTGACTTTCCTTCCTCTCAGGTGACTATGTCTTGGGTCAAGTTGACAGAACACAGGGGAAGGGCTGCGGACACTAGGAATCCCTTAATAAGTCTCAGGCGCGGCTGCCTACCCTTCCTCCTGGACCATTTGCACACCGGCTTCCCTCACCTGTGCCATTGCCCCTCTCACTGAGGCATGGAGTATCCAGATGCACTTCTCAGTCCTGTCACCACTTGACCATTGGCCCCAAGTTCCAAGTCTCTATTTCTAGCCCTTGGGCCCCAGGATGCTGAGCAAGTAAGTACTCAGAACCATCATGTTTGCCACTTGTTCAAGCCCAGGGAGAGCCCTCTACTGTTCCAGGAAGCCTCTTCCTACTGTCTGAGCCCTTTCTGACTCAGTCTCCCGTTTTCTGCCATCCGCTGGAGGCTTGCTTCTGGGAGTAACCAGTATAAGGGTCTCTCTGTTAGACGGCACGCCTCCCACACGCCCTGAACCATCTCGCTTTTTGTTTGTTTATAACACTGTTGCTATCTAGCCTAGGCTACTCTCTACCTCTAAATGACTGGGGTTTTGAGTGTGCGCTGTCATTCTTGACTGCATCCTTTTTCTGAGACCCTTCAAGGCATAGTGACTGCCCATCCAGCCTCTGGTCAGTAGTAGTATGTTCAGCACCGGATGCTCAGATAGAACTCCGAAGCTTCTTAGCACTTAGGAGTTGAGCTTTCAAGGGCCAAGCTGAAGGGAGACTGTGCACTGGGGGTATGTGCGCATGCGCATGTGTGTTCCTTCTTAACAGTAGTATGCCCCAGAGCACCAGGCATTTTCCAAGGCGAAGCAGTGGAGAAGGTGACAGGCACTGCTCTCAGAGGGCCTGCGGACTACATTTGACCTGGTTAGCTGCAACAGCTGCTTCAGACTCAAAAGAAAGAAACTATTTCAGTGTGGAGGTTGTAGGATGTTCTGCATGGTCCAAAGCCCATTTACTCATTGCCTGGGAGGGCAGGCAGTGCAGAGCATCTTTTACAGAGTGGGAAAATAGGCATGTGCCTCTCTTCCACCCTCGCCCTTCTGTCTGTGCAGGAGCCTAGTGGGGACTCTCCCAGCCTCCCTCCAGAAACGGGTGCCTTCTCCCTTCTTGCTGCCTCCTGCCAGCTCACAGTTAGGTCCTTGGGTGGCATCCTTTCCCCCATTTGAGCCCTGATCCAGTCACCAAGGGATGTTCCCTACCCCATGCGGTGTGGTCATCCAACCCAAGATGAAGCAATGTCCCCAGACTTTTCTGCTCATTTCATACCTTAAAGACTGGCTGGGTTCCCACCAGTAAAAACGGCTCAGGCAGATCTCCCACAACGGAGTCAGGACTTTTGGAGGCCCCAAGTAAGCAAAACATTGACTAGTCTCTAAATAAACATTGAATAAATCCCTAAATAAGTGTTCCCAGTGGTGGAGAGAAGAGTCCCAATCCCATACCCAGGTTCTCTCAAGGCCATATTTTTTGTAGTACAGGTGCCCACAGAGGCGCCCATGTGGCACCCACCAGAGATATCCATCCCCTTTCAAATAATCACTAGAGATACATGAAAAACAAAAACAAAACCCCAAAACCACTTGAGTAGCAATCCCTGGGTTAAAATCCACGATGTTCCATTTCTAACTGTGTGATGTCAAGTATATCCTTTCACCTCTCTGAACCTCTACTTTCTCATCTACCAAAATGACAATTACTAGTGCCTTCCTGCACTGTGGGCCCTGTGATCCCCAGGTCAGGCAGGGGTGTGTGTCATCCACTTATATAGTCAAAGAGTTGTGAGACTGGGAGCCTAGCTCAGTTGTTAGAGTGCTTGTCTCGCACGAGAAAGGCCCTGGGCTTGACCCCCCAGTTCCACACAGAGCAGGGCTGGTGCACACTTGTAATCCCAGCAGTCTGGAGGTGAAGGCGGGGAAGTCAGGAATTCAAGGTCATCCCTGGCTACATGGTGACACTGAAGTCAGCTACATGACATCTTGTCTCAAAAAAGATAAAGAAAAAGAAAGCCAGGTGGTGGTGGTACACAACTTTATAGAAGGCAGAGGCAGGTGGATCTCTGAGTTTGAGGCCAGCCTGGTCTACAGAGTGAGTTCCAGGACAACCATGGCTGCATAGTGAGACCCTATCTTGAAAAGAACACAAAGGAGGAGGAGGGGAGGGGAAGAGAGGGAGAAGGATGAGGAGGAGGAGGACGAGGGCAAGGACAAAGACGAGGAGATTTGTTAAACACCTGTTCTGTGGCAGAGCCTGCTCTGAGGCCTTGAGGTACCTGGGGCAATGAGGGAGAGTGGCAAAGCCCTGTCTTTGAGTAGTGCTCTTTGTAAAGGAAGCAGATGTTCAATAAATCCCTAACATAGCAGCAAGTGGTAACAAGTCCTATAAAGACCCGGCAGGGTGAGGGGACAGAAGGCACCAGCACTGGGGCCTTCTACTGTTCCGTCTTCCTGTCCAGCGAGGAGCTGAGCGCTGCCTTCTCCAGTGTCCATTTGGCTCCTTGTGTGTGAGTGACTGAGCCAGG
Organism: Apodemus speciosus; assembly: GCA_002335545.1. Classification (NCBI taxonomy): domain Eukaryota; kingdom Metazoa; phylum Chordata; class Mammalia; order Rodentia; family Muridae; genus Apodemus; species Apodemus speciosus. The sequence goes on along the minus strand of BDUI01000339.1, from coordinate 46,876 downwards.
CAGACAGAACAAGACTGATCTGGAAACCCAGTGGCCTGGCCTATTTCTGTCCCAGGGCCCTGGAGCTGATCCAGCCCAGATCCAAGCCTCCAGTGCTTTCTCAGCTCCAATTTACAAGTTGGCCATGTCTCCCTTTTCCTCTGGCCAGCCTTCCCTGCTGCCTCCCAGCAGCCAGCCTTTAGTACTCCTTCGAGCCTGGGCCCCTCCCTGGAGATGTTCTGCACTGGCAAACCATCTCCTCCTCCGAGTCTCCTTTAAGGCCTCTACCCTCCTCTACCCCTGGGTGAGAAGGCAGAAGCTTGGAGCAGCTGGGGCTTCACTGAGCTGGTACTAATGCCATCTCTTAAGACTTGACAGGAGAGCAGGTTTTTCAGAGACCCAGCGCTCAGCCCCTCCTCCTCCAGCCTCAATGCCAGGGTACCAAAGATGCTGTGGCCTTCAAGAAGTAGGGTGAGTCAAGGAGAGGCGCACCCCTAGGGTGTTCTCAGGCTTGGGGGAAATGTTCACAGCAAGGGAGATGCTCTGTAAGGCCCCGACCCCCTCAGAATGTCTCCACAGCAGACATTTCTTGAGGCTTGAGGCAATTCTCAACGTCCTTTCAAATGCATCTGCAGTTGTGTTCTGGTGATTTTTCACATTGACGAGTCAGCTATGTACAAACAATGACTTTTTGTGTGCGATTTTATTTTCAATGCTGAGAACAGAACTAAGGGCCTCAAGTATTGGAGGCAAGCCCTCTACTACTAAGTCATAGCCCCAGCCCCAGCCCCAGCCCCAGCCCCAAAGATACATTTTAATATCCTTGAGAACACATCTACTAATGATAGCTAACAGTTATTCTATGCTTACTATATGCCAGACCCTGTTCTTTGCATATCACACACATTAACAAAATTGTTCTTTGCAACAAACCTTGAAGGCAGGGCCAATTATTAACCCCATTTACTTCTGAGGAAATTAGGGGAGAAAAAGGTTTAATATCCAACCCAAGGTCAGGCATCTAGCAAATGACAGAGCTGGAAAATTATCCCAGACAGTCTTGACTTCTGGAATCCATGTGTTTAATGGTAGCACTAGACGGCTATAACGTTCTTAAATTATAAAATATACTTCTGCACAAAAGACTCTGTGTGATGTCTGTGCCCAGTTTAAAGGACACTGAGGCAATGAACATCTGTGATTTTAGTGCCCAGCTTAGGAAATAGAGCATCACATTCATGTGCTGTCTCTTTCTGCTTCACGAGACATCAGGCGTATGCCCCTGTATCACTCCAAATTCTTAGAGGATGAGGCTCATTACTGTCTAATAATGAGCTCTCTTCCTTCTGGGCCTCCGAGACCCCTGAGACTTTGTCTGCCAGGGCCCCTGGTGAGGTGCTGGTATGTGCTTCTCTGCCCCTGCCAGGATAGACACTAGGACACAATAAGGAAGGCTAGGATTGGTGAATGGGCTAGAGACCCTGCCCACTGCCTGCCTGCCTCTCCTGGCATCAGGTGCTATCTCAGCCAGGCATGAACGCCTTTTCTCCTGTTGGTGCCCATTGGCTGGTGCTCCTGGCAGATGGGCGAGGACAGGAAGGAGAAATGATCAGGAGAGGAAAGGAGGAGGGGAGACCTCACTGGGCCTGGGCCCTGCAGTGGGGCCAGCAAGGCACTGAGCCAACACAAGCCAAGTGCCCCCACCCTTCCAACTCAGCTGTAGGGTCCAGAGCAAAGGACTGTGTTCTTGAATCCTTACAGCAAGGAATTAAGTACCTCATTTCAAGGGGTTGGGGGGCAGTCATACATCTGATCCTCCAACACGTTTTCCTGTATGCCCAGTCCACATCTAAATGGCAGTGTGCTAGGAAGCTGTAGTAGGAACAAACAAGCAAACAAACAAACAAACAAAACAACCTCATTCTTGCTCATGGGAAGAGGAGGAGCGGGTGTGCAGGGATTACTACTTGGAGCCGTGATGTCATGGCAGACTGGAATGAGTGCTCAGAAGGGAGACCCAGGCTGCTAAGAAGACAAAGGACAAGATTTTCACTTAGCCCAAAGGTCAAGTCGAGTTTGGGAGAGAACAACAAAGAACTAGGTCTGCTTCTTTCTCTGAAGGAAATAGGGGCGTGAGATAGGAAGGGTAAGTCTAGAGTCTAGGCACTTCAAGTCATCTCTAGCCTATCCTAGGCCGTTCTGTTTGATTCAGGGTCTTATTCCATAGTGTGGTCTGGCTTCACACTCCTGACCTTCCTGCCCACCCTCCTTAGTGCTGTGCTCACAGGGTGCATTAGCACAAGTTTTCCTGTCATTCTAATTATTGTTGTTTTTCTCTCCCTTTTTCTTTAATTTTCTTCCTCTTCCCCCTTTCCTCCCCGGTCCCTCCTCCTCCTTTCTCCCCTTCCTCCTCTTTCTTCTTCTTTTGAGACAGGGTTTCTCTGTGTAGCCCTGGCTGTCCTGGAACTCACTCTGTAGACCAGGCTGGTCTCAAACTCACAAAGATCCACCTCCCTCTGCCTCCTAAGTGCTGGGATTAAAGGCGTGAGCCACCACTGTGCAGCTTTGTTTTTTAAGTTATTGTTGTCTTTGTTGTTGTTTAGATGAGGTCTCATATAGCCCACATTGATCTCAATATGTAGCTAGGATGACCTTAAACTCCAGACCCTCTTTTGTCATCCTCCAGAGGGCTTGGATTCAGGTTATGTACCCCAACACCCAGTTTGTGGGGTACTGGAGATCAAAACCTGGACTTTGTGCATGCTGAGCAAAACCTTTACCACCTGAGCCCTATCACAAGCCTCCAAGTCACACAAAAGAGGCAAAAATCTGTTGTCTACTGTCTCTCAGCCCTGCCTCAGTCCAGTTAGTGTCTTTTTCTCTTCTTCCTTACACAGCGAGTGCTGGAAGGAAGGCTTACCCCCCTGTTTATTCACTGTGCCCTGCATCTAGTGGCAGAAATAGAATGAGCCTAACCAGCCAACAGGGCTCAACCTGCCTCTATTATCTGTTACCAGGGTAACTGGGCTGCTCGTACTCCGGCTCTCCCATCAGCTTCGCTCATGTGGCCTTGAGGCTCACAGTCAGTTTCCGGCCACGCTTCTCTCCATCCTGTACCCATGTAAGGGACCAGACCTCCAGGAAAGGAAACTGTTTCAGGAGACACTGGGGAAAGAGACTAAAAGCCACTGTCATGTATGTCCTCGGGGCTCCAAGGAGGCAGATCGAAGCTTCTGTCACTTCCTGTCTGTCCCTCCATCCTTCACGGAAATTGCCGAGCATGGTACTTGGCACATAGGTACAAGGCACTGTAGAGTTGTGGGCTCTTCGGCCAAGAGACCATGGTCTGAATTGTGGTTGTGCCACTTCCTAGTTGTGTGGCCTTGGGCATGTTACCTAAGCATCCTAGTCCTTGTTGTATGATTTGTAGACTGGGAGTGACAGTGCTTGTGCCTGAACCTTAAGGTGCTGTACATGCTAACTGGGTTGTTCACAAAGTGCCTAGAACCCAAGTAGGCACTACATGTGAAGATTTTTTTTTTCCTTCTAGCTTTTCTGTTTCCAGGAGCTGAAAGTCAGGGGCAAAGTGTTGCTCCAAGCTCTGCCTTGGACGTCTCCAGGCAAGCCTATTGCCCCTAGGGCTGGAGCCTGAGCAGATCTGGTTTCTTTGCCTTGACAGACTTATTGAGCCTGCAACTTCTGCAGAAGGGAAACCCTGAACCACCATCCAGATCAGCTAYAAACCCCTACCCAACCTAGTGAGTGGAAAGCGGAGGCCAAGTGGCAGGCAGGGCTGGGGCCAGTGGTCCTCCTGAGTAGGTGAACCACTCAGGACTCGATCTGGTGAGGACCTGGATGGCAGAGACACACTCAGACTAAAGGGCTAGAAATGGCATGCAGTAATGTGCAGGGAGTCCTGTACTCCCTGCCCTGTGGGGAAAGGGAGACTTTCTCTGCATTCTCCCCTTTGATGGAGCTAGCTCAGACCCCCTGTGCCTCAGATTCTCCTGCTGGGATTCCTTTGCCTCAATTTTGTTCCTTTGAGAGGTCAATTCACAGGCTAGGAGGAGTCAGAGCCATTGGCTAAGAATGGGATGCTGGTTTCCCGTTTCATGTTAGCACTACTGCATGGGAAGGCATGAAAGAGCTCGTGTCTCGCTTCCATTCTAGGCTCTGCTTTTCTTGATTTGGCCTGGGTCTGGGATGTGGACATCTTGATGTTTTCCCATGAGCCCTGAAGGAGTACTACCCAGGGACAGAGCAGAGGACAGGAGGTAATTTGGAAATGCTAGGTAGAGCTATGGTCCTGGCCCCTCAAGGTGCCTGGGCTAGTGAGGAGATGAAGCAAGTAAGGCAGCCGCTCCCTGGCACTAGAACATGCTCCCTGGCAGGGATGGAAAGAAGTGATGCCAGTACCAGTGTGCTTTGCCCAGGCTGCTTCAGAAGAGCAGACACCTGATCTTGCCTCTCTATGTAGTCAGTATCCAGAACTATTCCGTGAGCTCCCATTACTTCCAGTAGCTGGAACAGATCCAGGTGCTGTGGGTGCAGCAGTAACCTAAAGGAAGCCGGTACCCTCCTAGACATCCATGCCAGCCAGTTTGTCCTATGACAACCCGTGGGAATGTGTGAAGCAGGGCAGTAGAGGAAAGGTGTTCCATGTATCCAGAGCTTCATGAGAAAATGGGTGGGAAAGTGGAGGCCTCGTTTTAACATCGGTGTTTGATGTGGCTGAAGCCTTGGCATCACCAGTGAAAGTGGTAAAAGATGAGAAGAGGTGTGGGTGTGGCACAAGTCAGCCCATTCAGGAAGTAGGATTTATCCCGGGGACATGAGGGAGCCAGAGCAAGGCTGAGAGCAGAGGAGCTGTATGCATTTAGACTCAGGACTCTGGGCTGTGTAGAGGAGCTGTCACTGGGCCATCGCAGGGGATCGTCTCCTGGGCCGTCCTCAGTCAAGGCCCCATAGGAGGCAAAGGTTGGAGATAAAGAACAAGAAGCAGGAAGAACATGTGCAGAGCACTTTGGGACTGGTTTTGTTTTACATACTATTTGTATGATGTGCATTAGAAGCATTGCATAATGATGGGAGAGTTAGCTATATTGTCCCAATAACAGCTTTTCTCCTAGGCACCTTACATACGCAGAATATTAAGTTATTTCCTACTGTAGTTTTTCAAAGTGGGCAGCAAGAGTTAGGTTACTTTGCTGGAGCAGAAGTTGAAGCCATTGCAATGAATGATTAAGCCTTCTTATGGGGACTTCTTGTTCTCAGATAATTCACTCTTTTTGAAAGGAGGATTAGTGTTCGCCTAGATAATCTACCGTGTAAATCAAGGCAGATGCTGACTCATTAGAAGAGGAAAACTTTGTTTGCAATGTGTTTCAGTATACTTTAGTTTCTTTCAGAGTTTGTTGCAACTCAAATGACATGCTGGTCGGTTGAATTCTTGGAGACCATGGCTTTATCCTCACATTTCATTCATTTTTATTTTTGGCCTCAGAACATCACTGTGTTTTAATATCTTTATGAAAAATGTTCATTTTTATTTGAGGATTTCACACATGAAGACGCTGTATTTACACCATTTTACCCCTCCCCCTCCAACTCCTTCACGGTCCCCTAAACCATCTCTCAAATCATGACTTCCTCTAGATTTACTGAGTCCAATTACTATTGCCCTTATTTGCATATGGGTAGTGTTGGCCACTTAAGATCGGAGCCTTGTCCCTGGAAACAAACAAACAAACTGGGTCCCCCTCCTTCAGAAGCCTACTTGCAGATCTTCGTCTAGGAGTGGGCCTTGGTGAAATCTTTCTCCATGCACATTGCCACGTGAATTAATGTAGCCTTTGTGGGTTTTGTTCAGGCAACTGCATTGCAGAGAGCTCATCAAAGCTACAACTGTGTCTCGTCCAGAAGACAATTATGCAGCAGTCATCCTGGTTTTCAGACTTGTATCATTTTTTGCAAAGTTTCCCAAGTCCTCAATGTAGGGGTTGTGTTATAGAGGTCACATTTGGGGCTGGGCACCCCACAGTTACTTATTCTCTGCTTTTTGGTCAGCTGTAGATCGCTCTACTAATCGCCATTTGCTGGAGGGCTGCATTGATTTGTTGGTAAAAGGATGAGTATTTAGAAGCTGGCTGGAAATGATTTTTGCTTTATTAATATGGCTGTAATAGGCTCTGACTTAGGGCCTAAGACCTCTCCACCCAAGGGTTCTTGTCTAAATTTATAGTAGGGAACTCCAGGCAAGAGTTGCCTCCAACTGAGGGGGCTTTAGATTCAATCAGGCAGCAGTAGGTTGACCCCCAAGATATAAGCACCATTATTGCACCATTGGGAATATCTTAACAGCCCTATTGTGATGGTGGCTTTCAGTGTTTACATCTGGGTAGAACTGTTATGTACTTTTCTCTCTTGGCAGCTTGCATATCAGCTTACTACACTGAGGGCTAGCCTTCAGGGAGGAGGCTTCCAGGTTAGTACCAGCTTGATTCTCCAGGTTCTGTAATGAAAGTCTATGCTGTCTTCAACAACAGGGGCTTGCCTTCGTATTCTAGCAGGCAATCAAGAGCAATGGCACTAGCTTATACTGTTGGAGGGCCGTCACTTGGACCCCTGACCAACAACTCAAAGGGAAGTATCGTTAGACTAGTACTGAGATTTTTGTTAGTCTATTGTTCCTGAGAAAAGTATTATGGCACTACGTAAGATAACTGCATTAATATATGGGTGCATGTGCATGTACAGGTGTGCATGTACCTCTCCCCCTCCCCCCTCCTTCCCTCTTCCCCTCCCTCCCCCTCTCTTCCTCCCTCCTCCCTCCCTCCCTCTGTGTTATCATCTCTTCCCCTGTTAAGCAGCCCCATTTTACATTCTCCTTCTTCATGTTACCTATGTCTTGCTACCTCTCTCTATAGAGCTCCTTCTTCCCCAGCTCATGGTCCCTCTTTACTTTCCTGGCTTCTATGATTACTCTAGAGTACACTAAAACCTAAAGACTGGATCTAGATCCACAAATAAGAGAATATGTGTTTGTCTTTCTGGGTGTGGAGTACTTCACTCAACCTAGTATTTTCCAGGTCTAGCCATTTACCTGCAAATTTCATGATTTAAATTTCCTTTATAGCTGAACAGAATTCCGTGGTGTAAACATCCCACACTTTCACTATCTATTCATCACTATAAGAACATCTAGGCTGCTTCGGTTTCCTAACTATTATGATTAGAACAGCAGTGAGCACAGTTGTGCAGGTATCCATCCGTGGAATAGGATGTCAAGTCCTTTGAGTATATGCCAAGCAGTGATGCAAGGTGCTATGGCAGATCTATTTCAGTGTTTTAAGGATTCTCCACACTGATTTTTATAGTGGCTGCACCAGTTCACAATCACCAGTAGCAGATAAAGGTGAGTACTTCTTTGCCCATATCCACTCCAACACTGTTGTCAATTATTCTGTGGACCTTAGCCATTCTAATTGGGATATCTCAAAGTCGTTTTAATTTGCATTCCCTAATTGCTAAGGATGCTGAACACTTTTTTGAAATATTCCTTAGCTATTTCTATTGTTTTTTTTTCCCCTCAGAACTCTCAGTTCAGATCCATAGCCCACTTTTAAATTGGATCATGTGTTTTCTTGGCTGTTTTSTGGTTTCTTTATATATTCTAGATATTAGTCATATGTGAGATGCATAACTGGTAAAGATTCCCTCCCACTATTTGAGCTTCTTCTTCACTCAGTTGTTTCCTTTGGTGCACAGAGCTTTTTAGTTGTGTGAGGTCTCATTTGTCGATTGTTGGTCTTAATTCCTGGACAAATGCAGTTCATTTGGAAAGTCCTTTCCTAGGAGTTTCAGATTTCAGATGGAAGCCTTTGGTCCATTTGGAGTTATTTGTGTGT
>BDUI01000339.1:12360-23735 GCA_002335545.1 Apodemus speciosus | reverse complement strand
TGCAGATGGGGCACACCTTTCTTAAGCCTTCAAGTTCTTCCAGGGAAAATGGCCCCATGGAAGTCAGTTTGTCATCAGGTTTGTCCACTGCACTTCTCTGATATCATGGCTTACTTCCTGGGGCCTTGACTCTAGAAAGCTCTGTTTGGGTTTTAGATGGGGGGGCAGAACAGTGATCCCCCTTCCCCAAATTTACTGGGCACAAAGTAGTCTGTTCGTTCTGCCTAACAGAGCCAAAGATCAGCAGACCAGGCCTCTGTTCTGCACCCTAATTCCTCCTCCCTAATCTCAGTCCATCTTCACCAGAAAGGCTGAAGAAGGCTGGACCCTTCTGGGGCCTAACCCTCCCACAGCCCAGGCTGGGAGTGAGGAGCTGGCCAGCCAGGGTAAATGGGCAGGATTTTCTCTGGTTGAAGTGAAGAGGAAACTGGGAGAGCTGAGAACACATTCCCCGTCTGCTCTGATCTTTCAGCTCTCCTGTTCCCTCCCCTCTCTCTTTTGGTTTGTCTCTGCGCTGGAAAGAACATGTGCTTGGCAGATTTTTTATTAACTCTGTAGCTCTCTCTCTCTCTCTCTCTCTCTCTCTCTCTCTCTCTCTCTCTCTCTTCGTTTTCGCTCTATCTCTCTTGCCTGTTACTGTCTCTGTCTCTCTCCTTTTCGCTTGCTTGACAGAATTCAGATTAGACAAAACATGAGCTCATTTCTGCCTGAGGAAAAAAAAGAAAGAAAGAAAGAAAAGCACTCGTCCTGCCCTCCCCCCGCTCTAACCTCTCCTCCCTGGCCTTAGCCTGCACTGATCTCCAAACAGCCTGCTAGCCTGGCAGCTTATCTGGACAGCACCTCCGAGAATGGACTCTGGATAGTCATCGCACGAACCAGCTCCCTGCTCCGGAGTACACACAGGCCCTCCTGCAGTCAGGCACAGGTTCTTGACCATTGGTAGGAGGTGGTAGCGGACAGTAAGATGTGACCTGGATATGATGTACCTAAGGTCCTGAGGGTTAGTCATCAAGGTGGGCCCTRTCATAATTTCCAGGAACCTGTGGGTATCGAACCCATCACCAAACCCTAGCTCTGAGCACTTATAAGGAGTCTTCCCCACTAACTGCTGACTAAATCCCTGAACACATTCATGAAATGACTGAATTTCTATCTTCATGGCTCGGGGTGCCCATTTGAACTGGAATTTCAGCTGTATTATTATTTACTTGTCAGATCTTGGTCTAATCAAGTCTAAGTTTCTTGTCTGTAAAATTGGAGAATAAGATCTAAATTGTAAAATCATCATTCAGTTTCAATGACATCAGGTTCCTTTGACCTCTTGAAAAGGGCAGAACTGGCTAGCAGGTCCCTGGTACAGTAAGTGCTGGGGAGGGGTCCTCTAATTCCCCCTCCATCCCCTCTCCTCTCCCTGACGGACAACAGGGGTGAAAAGACAGCCAGCCAAGAAAAAGTGTGCTTAGATATAAAAAAGAGCGTCTTAGAGTGTGGCAATCTGAATGCAAAAGAAATGGCCCGAGAGCTATTTTGATAGGCCTCTCAGTGTGTGCTGAAGAAAAAACAGCAATGGAATGACCACGGGCTGTGCTTGGGCTAAAGCCTGAGTTAGGGTCTTGTTTCCACCATTCCTCATGTGACCCAGACCAGGTCACTGTGCTTTCTGAGCCTTTTTCTGCACCCTCCCCCACCCCAGTGGAGGAGAAACCTCCCCTGCGCTCAGCTACTGAAGCATCTTTATGAGTTTCTGCGGGCTGCTCCAAAGGCTCTTCCCATCTCCACCTCATGGGGGGACAGGGGGGTTAGGGGGGCTGTAAGGGGATTCTGGGGCTGCACTGGTTACTGTGGTTGCTGGGTCCTCAGGGACCTTTAAGGTCACCCTGATAGGCAGTTGAGACCAGTGGGCCCCGCCGAGTCACTGGGCTCCTTTACCCCTCACAGCCACCCTCCTAGCTGACGCCCACTGCCTGCGAGCTGTCCCTTAGCCAGGCGGCGCGGCAGCTCGGCTCGTCTAATCTCGTTTTTATAAATTAATCCCTCTCTTCCCTTAATCATTTTCATTGCCTGCCTCTGAACCCATTCCAATCCATCTACTGCTCCTGCGCCTTCCCCCACTCATCTTCCCCTCCTCAGCCCTCTGGCAAGCTGTGGCTGCCTGCGTTCTTGGTCCCAGGTAAGGGGACAGTTCTCAGAGTCCCGTGCATCTGGCCATTTCCCCTTTGGTCCTCAGAGCCAACCAAGCGAAACACAAGCACGTAGTGTTGAACTTTAACAGTGCTGGGTGGAAACCTTCGCGTGACTATTCCTTTGGGCGGCAGGCTCGGGGAAGTCCCCCTACCTCTCTCTCTGTGGAGCAGCGCGCCTAGAAGGTGAAAGTAAGTGCTTGGCAAGGGGAACTAGTCACCTGAGTAGAGGACAGGGCTCCTGAGCCAAGCAGCCCACCATTCTCTCTGCTTCTCCTCTCCGTCCTTCTTCCACAACCTGAAAATCCCCGAGGATGTGACGCACTGGCTCCATAGCTAACACTGACCACGGACAAGAGCCTCCCTTAGCTTCTGGTTAGCTTCCTTCAGGGGGCCTGTAAGTATCAGCTGCCACTGGAAGAAGGTTAGACCTACAAAAGCAGCCAGCTGTGAAGATAGTTAGAGGGGCTCTGGGTGGGATATGATGAGGCCTTCCGGACTCACGCTAAGCCRTGGCTAAGACTACTCTAGAGGTGGCCGTCTATTTCACCTCCTCCGTTTACTCTGGGAAACAAGCCCTCTGGGCATCTGTATGTGCCTCAGGTGAGAGGCTCTGTAGAGTATCTTTATTGATTGGTTTTGGTTTGTGGTGTCTATAGCTCAGGCTGGCCTCAGATGAGATCCTCCTGATTAGTACCCAGAATGCTGAGATTATGCCACCATGCCTACTCAGAACTCCCTACTGCAACTTCAAGTTTTTCAAATCCTACTTTTAATGATGGTTCTTAAATGCTTTAACCTCCCTTCCAGCCCACAACCCACCAGAGGTGGTGGAGAGGAAAGGATATAGGGAAGTGGACCTGCTTAGAAAGGTTCTTTGGAGCAACTCCCAGTCTGTGTTGTCTGGAAATCTGCAGTTCAGTTCACAGGTCAGCAGGTAGTGGGAGCTCGATCCACTTGCAAATACCTCACGGATACACCAGCAGTTCAGTTGGGTAGAGTCGGGTTAGCAACAGCGGTCACATGACCTAGCAGAGACAGCCAGGCCTCGGCCTCAGCTCCAGTCAGCAGGAGGGACCTGGAGGGACAGCAGGAGAAGTTCTCAGCTGTGCCTCTCTCAGGGAAGTGAAGCTCAGTGAAGACTCGAGACCCACAAGCACTGCACAGCGAGCTCTATAAGCAAGCCTAACTCTGTCTCCGTCACTCCACGGAGTCCTGCTTACTCCCTCCAAACATCACGTGTCCTCCACATGCCCGGCCTCAGCACAGGCCTTGTCTCCCCACATACATCCAATCAGCCCGAGTCCTTGGAAACAGCAACAAACTACAATACACTACCAGAAGGTTTTTTGGTGCATTTCTCCCTATGGAGTCCCAACAAATGCAGCTCAACTACACAGTGGAAGGCAAACCAATACATGTGTGTTGTTAGCAAAGAATCCTTCATCACATGTCCTTTCATGTGCTTGCTTTAGTAACACATCCTCTCTCCCGTGTCTGCTTCAGCAAAATGTCCCTTCATGGTCTGTCTTAGCCTTTTATACCTGTGTCTACTAACAAAAAGTTCCTTCACATGTTTGTCCCAGCAAAACACCATCCCTTCTTTCCAAAGAACACTTAAGTTTCCACTTCACCCTACTTTTAGATTACTCCAGCCTTTTGGGCCGAGGTGAAGGGATTGTATTATTCCTGAGACCAATCGCCTACCTCTGCCAGACCTCGATCTGGTGGCTTCAGTAGCAATTAGCACAGAGCTTAGTGTCTGTAGTGACCCAAGCCATTTTGGAACCCTGGACTGTCAGACACCAAGGCTGTGCTTACAACCAGTTCTATGCTTCAGACAGAGAAAGCTCATTATAAGCTGTAGGACAAGAGAGGTTGTTTTTTTTTGTTTTGTTTTGTTTTGTTTTGTTTTTCGAGACAGGGTTTCTCTGTGTAGTCCTGGCTGTCCTGGAACTCACTCTGTAGATCAGGCTGGCCTCGAACTCAGAAATCCGCCTGCCTCTGCCTCCCAAGTGCTGGGATTAAAGGCGTGTGCCACCACGCCCGGCGACAAGAGAGGTTGTTAACAGTGGCCATACAGCTGTTAGGCCTCTGATTATTGCTAAGGAACTAAGGGAACTCATCTCCAAACACAGCGGGGACAGGAATAGAGTCCTGGGGACATTACAGAGCCAGCCACACCTGCAAGAGGCAACAGGAGTCAAAACTTTCAAGATGACACTTAGAAGGTTCAGAAGGGATGCCCAAACTGACAAGGAGAGAAATGGTGTCCCAGTCAGAATGACCCAGCACCGTGTGTGTTCCAGAGGTATTGCCAATGCCCCAAGTCTGTGCAAACTAGGTAGGACTTGCCTGTGGGAAGGGAGAGATTTTAATAGGCTAGGCGCTCTATTTTGCTCTTTACTGGATATTGGCCTTCCTTATTACTTCTTCTATAGTAAACTCAGCTCCCCACTGGGTACCTGGCACTGTGGATTACAGGTAGTGATTTCCATGGTCATCTTGGTCATCGGGATGCAAATTAGCATCTCAGAGTCCATTGCACTGCAGCCACCTGCCACGCCCACTTTCTCTGCCCACTTTGTCCCTTCCCACTCTCACTCTTTCAGATCTGCTGGCATCTAGGGGGACATCTAGAAAGGCCAGCCCCTAGAAGGCTCCTAATAAGCATTGGGTCACTGCCATCCCTCCTGCCAGCCCCTGGTGCTTTGAGGGAAAGAAAGGTAGGCAGGGAAGTTCTGCTCTCATTTTGCAACTTGGATGGGTTTTGCAGCACAGAGTACATGATCCACCAGCCTCAGGTTTGTCTCCTGCTTTGGCCCTCTCTGTGGTTGGGAAGAGTGGGAGAGAGGGGGGATTTAAAGAGAAGTTGCAGGAATACCATCCACCTACACCCCTCTCAACTCACTCTGAACCTCTACCACTGATACCCAAAGGCAACCCTGCCTGAATGGCTACACTACTGTGGCCAGTCCTCTCTTGCCCCTTCCTAGCCTAGGGAGGGGGAAGGACTGAGGAGCGAGGGTTCTGAAGGAGGGGCCAGAAGTCCAGCCTGGTTCTGATTTCCCTGGCTGGGGCTGGGAACTAGAGCCTGGTCTGTCTTCAATCCCTACCCCCCTAATGCAATGCTTCTCTGCTTTCGGGAGCGGCCCATAACCGCAAACACATTTGCTAATGCAGCTAGCCTGCCCGCCCTGGGACAGCTGGCTGGGCCCTGTGCCTGGGGCCAGGCCAGGCAAAGGGCAGGGGGCCTGGCTGGGAAAGGGGCCCGAGGCTCCTCCTCTGCTGCTCAGTCACCCTGCACAGGCCTGGTTGCTGCCTGTCTGCCTTGTAGCCCCTCACTGCTGGGTCTCTTTTCATGACTGAGAAAGATGCCGAATAAACTAAGGGCAATAGAGAGGAACTATGTCATGACTGGACACGCATAGCATAGTGACCAGCTTAAAGATGGGTTGGCTGGATATGACTTTCTCCTAAAAGAATGCGTGGCTTGCCTGGGCTAAGAAGGCCTTGGCCTGAGACATCCTACCATAGCATGTCTCTTTGAGAGAAGCCACTTCTTAAATCGAGACAGGTGTGACGGACTGCCCATACTTGTAATGCCAGCACTCTGGTAGCTAAGGCGGGATGATCAAGAGATCAACCTTGACTTGGGTTACAAAGTGACACCTTGCCTCGAAACGGCAGCCAGATGGAATAAAGAGAAAAACAGGAGAGAAATTAAGGGCAGAGCACAGGCTGAAGGTTTGTGGGTTGTATAGGTCCCCACTGTGACTAGGGCAAATGTGTCTCTCTGCATGTAGTCTTGTGGTATAGAAGTGGGTAGGCTTAGAGACTAAGAGTTGGAGCCAGTCTTTTCCCTTGTCAACCTGGCATTCAGGAAGACCCCTGAGGAGCTAGCCTGAATCCTGGGGCCCCAGAATTCCTAAAGTAGAGCTGGAGTCTGAGCCCACTCCCACGTAGCCAGCAATCTCAAGGCCCAGCCTTGCTCAAGGACTGCCCGGCCTTACTTGGCGGCCCCAGCTACTGCCCCCACTCTCCCAGCTCACACAAGGCATGCGGCTCAGCTTCCCCTGCCAAGACACCCCCAGCTGGCCCCTCAGCCCCTCTCCAAAGACAGGGGCCTTTCTCTGCCACGTTCCTGGAGGCTTTTCCACTTAACAGGGCCTTGAAATCCATTTGCTGCAGACTGTGAACTTCCTCTCTATGCTCCTGCCCGCTGGCCTTCTCTGAGCCTGACCCCCCACTCCCACCCCCACACTGGCGTCCGCCCGCCCATAGCCCAGCAGCTGTCACCCTGGTCTCCCCTTCCCCGGGCCTCTGGGGCCAAGCAGGGGGCACCTGGAGGAGGTATTCAAGCCCAGGAAACAGCAAGAGCCTGAGTGAGCCTAGGAATCCCAGAACCTGCTCACCAGTAGGGTCCTGAGCACACCAGAGGCTAGAGACTTCTAAACTAAATTTAACTAAACTAAACTAAACTAAAGCCACCAAAACATTTCTCTCTATATCACCTTTACCCTTATGGCCTCTATGGACCTTGTGGGGCAGAGCCATGTTACTGACAGACATATACAGCAGCTACTAGTTCGCTTGAAGGTATGTCTAGGAAAATAGGTGGTACTGGTTCTAGTCCTGCCTCAGCCAGAATCTATGACTTTGGGACAGTCTTGTCTCCTCTTGGGCCTCTTTGATTTCCCTACCATTTCTCCAACATCCTCTAGTTTCTTGAAGTTAACTCCTCTCTGCTTTGTCAGGTCTGCACATCCTAGGTCTTTGTGCCCTTCCTGCTGGAGCCCCAAATTCTTCCATGCCACAAGCTTTATTCTCCATCCCAGTAAGTCCTCTGAAACTGTAGGAGAGAATGGCCACCACTATCCACTGAGCAGGTCGCTATGGTCAAGTACTTTCATGCCTTCTGTCTTGTAATAAAAGATTTATTTTAGTCTTTAATTGTGTCCGCGCATGTGTGTGTGTGTGTGTTTGTGATGTTTAATCTGACTGTATGTCTGTGTATACTTGATGCCTGTGGAGACCAGAAAAGGCATCGGATCCCCTGAAACTGGAGTTTACAGTGGGCTGTGAGGCTCTATGTGGGTACTGGGAATGGAACCTGAGTCCTCTAAAAGAATAGCCAGTGCTGGTAACCCCTGAGGCCCCATGCCTTCTATTTATTAATTTGATGTTATCTTCATGATACAGGCTGAGGAAACTGAGGTACAAAAAGGAGAAGTGACCACAGTTGCAAGGCCAGCTACTAGTTGAACCTGGGGATTTGCAGTCCCTCATCTGTCCTGTCCACCCCCCTTCCTCCTCCTTCACCTCTTCCTGCTCTCCTCCCCTCCCCTGTTTATGCCTAAATGCCAGTGTATTCTGTAATGGAGCGAGGACATACTAATGCATCCTTGTTTTGAAGTAGCACTTTGCAGCAGGTAATGGCGCGGCTCGACTTTCGGGCAGGCTTCCAGCTGATGGCAAACATTCAGCTTAAAACCTACTCTGGCCTGAAGCTCCATCTCTGTTAGATGTTTCCAAAACTATATTATTTCAAATCTAAAACCAGAGTGAGGAAGAGGAAGAAATGCTTGGAAGAGGGAAGAAAGGCCATAATCTCATTAGAGCCTCAAGTCTCCCAAGCCAACTGAGTACCTACTATGTGCTGGCCACTGCCAGCCACTTCACACAAGAGGCTTTTACTCACCTCTCAGCAAAACATATCCCTGGGGGGAGGTAAGGTGATGCCTATAAGAGGTCTCCCAACCCAGAGACCCCAGGTCCAGACAGGACCACTGCACACAGCCAGCTCCCCCGGCAAGCTTGCTGTCAGCTTTGCTGCCCAGAGCTCACCCTTTCAATGATCAGGGGGATGCTGGTCTCTCTCCCCATCTGTCTTTCTCATCCTTCCATACTCTGGTTCTCAGCAGAGAATGTGTTGGAAACCTGGACTGAATTACCACCCATTACCCAACCTGCCTTACTCCAAATCCCTGGTATTAATGCAATCAATAGAGGGGAAGCAGACTCCTTTCGGCCGCCTGTCTGGCCTGCCCAGCAAGACCCTCCCAGGGCTGCTAAAAAGCCTATGCACCTACTACTCCCCTTGCACAGGGACAGTACCATGTGCCATTCACACATGCGCTTGCCACAGCGAAGCAGGTTCTCTGCCCATCAAAGAGGTCTCCCTCTTGGACACTCAACTCAGTGAAGACACACACATGAAGATTTGCTCTTTCAGGGAATACTTACAGGAATGTCTTGAGGCACTGGAATAAGGAACAAGCCTGACAGGCCTTGTTATTTACCTAGGGCAAGGGGGGTAGACCATCAATGAGCAAATGATAAACTCACAGGTGAATCCCAGGTTGGTGGATAGCAATGAAGAAAGTAAATCAGGCTTCTGGGATCACGATGCCAAAGGGGCTGCGTTAGAGCCAGAAGCCAGGGAATGCCTCAGGGAGAACTGTGTCCTTATTGATAAGAAAGGGGCTGCTTGGGGGCAGGGGTGATGACTCAGCAGTTAAGAGTACTACCTGCTCTTCCAGAGAACCAGGATGGAAGTCCCAGCACCCACTTGGCAGTTTGGAATCCTCTGTAACTCCAGTACCAGAGGATATGACACCCTCTTCTGACCTCTGTGGGCACCAGACACACATTCGGGTAAAACACCCATGTGTGGATCCAGGGACGGCTTCAAGGAGAAAGAACTGGGAAACAGAAGGGTCAGAAGTGGGCATGTGGGAAAGTGAGGGGGAGAACCGAAGCTGGGATGACAAAGACCACACTATCAAGAACTGTAGGCCAAAGCAAGGAGCTTGAGGGCCATGTTTGGTTGCGTTATATAGTGCTTGCCCATGTTATCAATGCTGGCCTGGGACTAAGGTTCCTCCTGCTTCTGCTTCCTGATGCTGGGGGTCCAGGCATGTACCACCATACTTAGCTAAGAGTTTGGGGTTCAAGGTATGATTATATTAAGAGTTTAGAATCTAAAATGTATGAAGAAGTCATTAAAAGGGCTGGGGACATAGCTCAATGGTCAAGAGCTTGTTCTTCCAGAGGACCTGGATTGGGTTCTTAGAACCCATGTGGTAGCTTACAACCATCTGTGACTCCAGCCTCGGGGTTCACATTACCCTCTTCACCAGGCACACAGATATACATGTAAACAAAACACGTACACATGTAAAATCCATTTAAAACACAAATGTAAAAGACTTTCAAGTGCTACTCATGGTGATAAAAGCCTGAAACCCCATTTCTTAGCCAAAGAATCATAACTTTCAGGTTAGCCTGAGCCCCACAGTGAGTTCCAAGTCAGACTTAGAAATATAGTGTAAGACTCTCTCTCAGAGAAAAGAGTTCTGCACAGAACAAGTCTGAAATTTTCTTTTAGAAAGCTCATTCTGGTGGCTCTGGAGAATGGAAAGGCCAAGGGTAGATATAGGGATGTATTGTCCAAGTTTTAATAAGAGGTGCTGGTGGCCTGGGCTTGAATCAAGCAGAAAATTAGATGCGTTAGCCCAGACTCTTTTACAGCTAGCAGGCTTTTGGTGATAACCACTGAGTGATGGCCTCACCTCTGGATGCTATTTCAAATGTACCCTTGCTTCAAAATCTTTTAATTTCTCCCACCAAATGAAATATTAGACACAAAAACCTGGTGTTTGTGGGGTCAGATTAAGACTGAAGATACCGAAGCTGGAGAGACAGCTCAGAGGTTAAGAGCACTGGCTGCTCTTCCAGAGGACCCAGGTTCAATTCCAGCACCCACATTGCAGCTCACAACCCCAGTTCCAGGGGTACTGATACCATCAAACAGACATGCAAGCAAAACACCAATGCACATAAAAAAATTAGAAAATAAATCACCAAAAGAAAATTTAAAAGATTGAAGATACAATTTTAGTGAGTTATTGAAATACATGTGCTATTTAAACCCATGAGGCTCAACAACAGCAAAAACCATCTACTAAGAAAATGTCAGTAAGAGGAGAAAACACCAGAGACTTAGTCCTGACATCCAGAGGAGGAGTCTCTGAAGAACCAGTGAAATGAGACCACATTGAACAATAGGAGAGAACATCCTCAACTGGGCCAAGTACCTATGAGCAACCCAGAAAAGTAAGACAGATCACTTGACTTTGCAATGTGGGGTTTCTGGGGACTTGTTTGTTTCTTTGTTTTCTGAGAC
The DNA here is from genome assembly GCA_002335545.1 of Apodemus speciosus. Taxonomy (NCBI): domain Eukaryota; kingdom Metazoa; phylum Chordata; class Mammalia; order Rodentia; family Muridae; genus Apodemus; species Apodemus speciosus. Next base: position 13,367 of record BDUI01000339.1, on the reverse strand, counting down.
AAGGTCTCTCTCTATAGGCCTGGCTGTCCTAGAACTCGTTGTGTAGATCAGGATGACTGTGAATTCAGAGATCCTCCTGCTTCTGTGTCTGCCTCCCAAGCACGAAGACTAAAGGTGTGACCTTTGACAAGAGCAGCTTTAGCAGCCAGAAGTTCACTGGGATGTCAGATGGTAAGAAAGGCTATGAGGAAGTGGAGGCATTGAGTCCAGCAGTGTCTCGAGAGGGCTCTGCTGTAAGGGAAAGCAGAGACAAGAGGAAGGAGTACTAAAGCCAGTGGACCAGGGGTCTATGAGAAGGCAGGACACTCTCGGAGTAAGAGGTCCTACAGGGAAGAATATGGAGGAATGGAGGGCGCTGTCAAAGGGTGGGGTGATTATGATCAAGATTTTGAAATGTACACATACTTATGGTAAGGTCAAGAGCATATAGCCATAGGGAATGGGAGACAAAGGTGGAGTGGAGAACCCAGAGTCTTGACTACTAAATCCAGGAGGGCATCTCTGTTGTACAGAACTTGCAAAGAACAGTGGCATAATTACGGCATAGGAGGAAAAATTTCCTATCCAGCTCCTGGCAGTTCTAAGGCTTGGAGGACACTGACAAGGGGGTCAAAAGATAACAGTCTCCAGGAGGGGCTGGGGATGAGGCAGTCAGGAGCGTATCCATCATTTCAAGAGGAAGAAAGACAAATGGTCCAGAAGCAGCCATGAAGAACAATAAGGATACTGTCTTTGCACAGTGGAATGTGGACTGTGAAAGGAAAGTAGAGGCCCCAAAATATCACAAGACAGTTGTGCCGTTGAGCCATGTGGATGAGGAAAATGGTCAAAAGACACTAAGAATATGGGGAAGGGTTAGAGGAATGACTCTGTAGTTAAGAGCACTGGCTGCTCTCCCAGAAGGCACAAGTTTGATTCCCAGCACCCACACAGAGGCTCATAATTATCTGTACCAGGGCACCCAACTCTTTCTTCTGGCTTCTACAGGTACCAGCCACACACGTGGT
>BDUI01000338.1:193839-205782 GCA_002335545.1 Apodemus speciosus | reverse complement strand
GTACTTCCCATAACAGAAATGGATCTGTATTCTGTGGTTGTTGAAAAAAAATCTAAAGGATGGGAGCTTTGAAAGTTCAGTAGAGGAAGCAGACGGCTTTCTGACTTGTTTATAGGAAAAGCTCTAGAGTATAGAAAAGTAAAGAAGGCTGTGGGTGGAACAGAAGGGCAGCATCCYGAGGCTGCAGCAGGAAGAAAGGGTCTGTCCTCACATGAGAAGCAGGGCTGCGGACTTAAGGATACAAAGCCAGGCTGTGCGTGGTGGCTCAGGCTGCTAATCCAAGAGCTTGTGGTACTGAAGCAAGAGGGTTGCTGTGAGTTCAAATCAGATTGAGACCCTGTCTTTTAAAAAGATAAAAAACAAAAATGAGCAAACACACAAAAGAGGTTACCAGTACAGATGAGTTCTTAACAATCTTCCCAGGACATGCCATTTGGTACATAGTGTATAGTGAATAGGCTGCGTTGATGTGTACATGCATGTATGGTATGCAGGGATGCATGCATGCATGAGTGGATGGGTGGGTGAGTGGGTGGATGGATGGATGGATGGATGGGTGGGTGGATGGATAGATGGGTGAGTGGGTGGATGGATGGATGGATGGGTGGGTGCATGGATGGATGGATGGATGGATGGGTAGGTAGATGGATGGATAGGTAGGTGCATGGATGGATAGATGGATGGGTGGGTGGATGGATGGATGGGTGGGTGGGTGGATGGATGGATGGATGGGTGGGTGGATGGATGGGTGGGTGGATGGGTGAATAGATGGATCGATGGATGGATGGATGGATGGATGGATGGATGGATGGATGGATGAATGGATAGATGGATGGATGGAGATCATCCCAACTGTTGACCTCTAACTTAAAGGAATATAAATCTGTTGCATATAATTTAAAACAGGAAGTTCAGAAAATCCATAATGCCTCTGAAACTGCATGTAAAAATTTGTATGTCTGAATGTTTCCCTTTTTTGTTGTAGAAAGAGTTCAGAACAACTTTCACCAGAAGGGTTTCATCTCACAAAAGGTTAAGGACCTCTCTTTCAAACCAGTCCTGGAATTGCATAACATAATAAGCAATTGTACTCATTCCCCAGACTTACCGCCTACATCTTCGAGTGCACAGCACAGCCACCTCCTGGGCTGCCTGTGACTTTGTCTTTTCTCTCTCTTCCTGTCCAGTTCATCCATCTCAGGAGCCTGGCTGGTTGGAGGGGACTCTGAATGGAAAGACTGGCCTCATCCCAGAGAACTATGTGGAGTTCCTCTAACCTCGAGCCCCAGTGGAGCTGCTGAGCTTTACGTGGTCTCCATGACAACTGCTGCTTCTGGTGTTGTGGGCCACTTTTCATTGCCACTGAGAAAGCAGGGAGCCTGACTGTTGCTTCCTGCCAACCCGATGCATCTGGGACCGTGTGCCACCATCCTCCACGATCATCTCAGCTTACAGCACAGTGATGCAGCAAGAACTGCACGTCAATCAGCAGAGGAGGCCACTGGATTTTGATAACCCAGAGGAAGACTTGCAGAGCTGTCTTCTCATGAGTGCCCTAGAGAGAGAGCCCTGATTTCATTGCAGCAGTCATCCAAAGCCCTACCTTCTGGGAAGAGCACGCAGGATGCGACTAGTGCTAAAGAAAGTGCAGCTTTGCTGAATTGGAAGAGGCAGGGCAAAGGAACTGGCACAAGTTGCAGGCTGCCTCCACTGCTGTTGCTTATAGCGGAAGCKTCCCCTCTCCTTCCCTCTCCCAGGGGCACAGCGCTGCAGGCAGCTGGGCCTGTCTGCAAGCGCACAGGACGAAGGGGTTGCCGCACTGTTTATATATGGTCCAATCTCTCACCATCTCTTGAGCAGCTGTTGGCCTATAATCAGCAGATTTCAGTCCAGTCCTCTCATGCAGAGAAGCACACGCCCCTCACGTTCTCTGCCGCGCTGAAGGCTTCTATCACTGCCATCACCTAGTAACCATAGCAACCCAACCTACTCTAAAACTAAGCCAAAAATAATACTCCTCTTTGTATGACACCCCCCTCCTAGTTCTGGTGAGTTTTTTTTTTTTTTGAATGGTCTTCCAGCAGTCTGAAGCAGAGGATTAGACCAGTAGAGTGGTCTGTCTGGGGCAGACAGCTCCTTGGAATCTTTTGTTACTGAGGTCCTGTAGGTTTTAGAGATGATTCTTGGGCCTGACCTTTAAAGTACATCTATATCACTGCCACCCAGAAAAAAAGTGAGAATCATTAACGAGGATAGGCCATTAAGAATCTGTAGGACGCCAAACATGCTAGGCTTGGGTCCCATCGAAGACAGGGAATTCTGATAAAGGGGTCTCAACTGTCTCACACAGGAGGCCACCTGGACGAGCATCACATGACCTCAAAAGAATACAGTCATGGTCTCTTCACACTCAAATGCCCTGGCTAGAGGGACTCTGGACATACTGTCACACTCTTCAGGAGCCTCTCTGATGGCAGTGTTGTACCAGAGAGTGTCTCTGGCTCCTGGAACTCCCTTCGGGTTCTTTAATGAAGAAAAGAAAAACTTGAATTGTGTTGAATTACTGTATCTTCTGCTTTTTTTTTTAAAGATAAACTTGTAAATAGAATGATTTGAAATATTATATGGTAAAGTTTTATATTTGATATTCTTTAAGCTAGTTGCTCCATACATTTAGTATTTCAATTGCTGAATAGATGTGTTTAAAAGGTTGCAAGAGAGGCTGGGTTAAAGAGTAAAGGTCATGTGCCCTCTCCAGCCCAGATGTTTCTCCATGGTTCCTGTTGATGAGCCTGAAAAGTTGGTTGTATTCACTTGTCTTTATCTACATGTAATTTTTGGCTTTGGAGTTAAAAAGAGCATCTTCAGGCAATGAATTTTCAAAGAACTCCCACCCAGTGGTAAAGAGGCACTCAGGATTTAAATAGGTGGGGAGAGGGTGACATGTTTGTTTTTGTTTGTGTGTTTGTTCTTCTCAGGTGTATTTCTTGGTACCCCAGGATGTCCAGACAAAAGGAGATGAGACAACCACTCCTTTTTTTCACATCTCCTAAGGTGATTTTATATATAATCTCCAAGCTAGTTTGTAAATGTGTCTATCAGCTCTAAGAACAAAGCAAGAGAGCCAGCTGCTGTGGTTCTTGGTCACTGGTGAACATTACTCTCTTCCTGTAGACATGTCCCCGCATTTCCCTCTCACCTCCAGATTCCCAGCAGCTCCAAAGTAAAAAAGAATCCCCAAGAGGGATGCAGACAGCACTGTTAGAGCTTTTAGAGTGGCTGTGATGTTAATATTCATTGTCAGGACTCAGCACTGACTTTACCAGCTCAGGATGGTTGCCAACCAAGGACCCAGCCAGGAGCAAGGGAGACTTGAGYGTTCAGTCAGGCAAACACGAGATTCCAAACTGCCGTGGCCGGGTGTGACGGCCCAGGCCTGTTCTTAGCACTTAGACMAGAGGATGGCTGAAGTCCTTCGCCAGTCAGATGAGAGATGRGAGGAGGGTCAAAAACTAAAGGAAGAAATCGAGTACACGCAGGTTCCAGACCTGTTCCCCGTGAGCTTGAGAAAAAGCAGTGGGGCCCGAAGGGCGTACGCACTCAAGTAGCACTGCTCCTTCCAAATTGAAATAGCCCAGCACGATACTTTCAATATCTGATGGTTTAAAGGGTCACCTGCCTCATAATAAATGAAGTTTGCTTRTAGTCAGGGCCCAGCACGACTGCTTGGATACATATTCCTTCTCCTGAGCTGGCCCTGGTTTGTAGCTGCTCTCTTAGGCTGACCTCCTTCTGGTTTCCCTGAGGCCATGTGTGGCCTATGACAGATGGTCGCTCTGTTTCCCTGTGTCCAGCTAGGCCTCCCTCCTCTTCYTCCTCCTCCTCTTCCTCTTCCTCCTCCTCCTCTTCCTCCTCTTCCTCTTCCTCTTCCTCCTCTTCCTCCTCCTCCTCCTCTTCCTCCTCCTCCTCTTCCTCCTCCTCTTCCTCCTCCTCCTCTTCTTCCTCCTCAGGTTAAAAAAAAGGGAGAGATTAATATGAGCCAAGTGGGAAGGAATTTGAAGATTAAGAGTGATATGTGCCCTTTCTGCTCTCTAAACACTCCTCAGCTCCCCACGAATAAGACAAACTGGGGTATATCATGAGGAATGGGTTGATATCAGAATGGAAATTCATTGACCAGAGTCCCAAAGAGTCCCAGGAGCTTTGAGTTTCTCTTGTAAGGCCCTGGGATGGGTTGGCTGCGGTTTGAATTTTGGAGGGTCGAGCTGGTTGGCCTCACTCTCTGAGACTCAGAGTTCCCTAATTGAACAGCGCCATACCGTGCCGTGAAGTGAGGGCTAGCTGTTCTCCGATCCCTGCCCCAAGCAAGGGATGGGCTTGCTCAACACTGATGAAACCCTCTATTTTCAAAACAAATGCTTGTGACAACTCAGTCATAGCCTTTAGTATTAGAGCCAGTTTGTAGTATTTCTAAAGCCATTATGTGAAGTCTTGTGGATGCTTATATATATAAAACAAAGCAGAGAACTTGCAACCTGGCACTGGTGGGCCAGAGCCATGCTGGCTGCTTGGGAGTTAGAGACACTTACCACAACTCCAGACCGGAGTGTGCCAGCCTGGATCTCCTTCCAGGAGAGGGAAATCCTTCTCAACCGCATTTTCCTCCTGAAGACAGTAGCAATCACACCAAAAGGTGCTTGTCAGTCCTAGAACTTCCAGAAGCATCCATTATTGAGACAGGGGGAAGTAGACTGGAGACAGCGCGATCATCCGGTCTTGGCTGGCTGTATCTGCTTCCTGAGACAAGGCTGTTTACCTAGCTTCATAGCCGTGGAGCTTGGGGGGGGGCACCACTGACCACACTGGCACCCCACATTTGCTCTAGCACCCACCGTCCTTAGTAGACAAGGGAACCAAGCATCCGCTTAGCTACCTGACTTTCAAAGGAATGTCCTGAGTGTCTGGGAAGGGAGTTGTCTACCACCTCTGACAATCTTGACAGTGATCACTTACGTTGACAGCCCTGACCCAACAGCCCTCTAATCAATCAGGTGCCCCTCACACCCCATAGTGGTGTTTGAAAAATGTCTTTTGTGCTCAAATATTTCTGCAGCCATGCTGATCTAGTGGGTGTCTGTGAACGTAGCATCGAAATGATAACAGCAGAGAGCCGTGAACCTTGCGCATCCCCAACACGCCTGAGACGAGACTCCGCCAAGCGATGATCGGCTCTCTTCTGTTTGCCACCCACAGCACTTGTCTAACTCAAAGGGCTTCCCAAAGTAGACGGAGATGTCACTCAGAGGCAGCCGTACTCATGGAAGGAAAGCGTAGCTATAAAAGCATCAGGATCAGAAATGGAAAGGTGACACTCAGGAGCTGTGGATCCCTCAGGAAGGCTAAGATACTGCTCTTACTTGGRAGGAAAAACTCCCAGAAAAAGAAATTCACAACTAATCATTCTTCACAAGTCGGTAGGACATTATGAAATGATGATGGACTGTTCTAGAGAGCAAGAACTGAGCATAATCCTAACCCACGGAGGGAGAGCCAAGAACTGTCCTGTCAAAATTCCCATTAGTGCAGTCAGTGGGGAGCAGAGTCCTGGTAAACGCAGTGTCTGAGCAACGTGGAGTAGCTTCAGCCAGGCTGACGTACTCTGCCGTCACGCATGCGCGAGCGCGCGTGCGCGCACACACACCATTCCCGTGGGCTTCTGAGTAACACCAACAAACCGCATTCTTGGGGTTCAAGGTGCAGGAATCAGCTTGGTAGGTGTGAAAGCACACCTATGGTGATTCTAAAATTTGTGTGTGCCTGGGTTCGTGGGTAAGTGTCCGTGCGTAGCCACATACATGTGTAAAGGTGCAGCCTCAGGTGTAGACACACAGGAGCTGGCACTTGGAAAGCTCTTACAGCCTTGGAGATTTGGAGGGAGGGTGTCAGAGGAACTAGAGACTATCAGTTTCGTAGCAAAAGATCAAAGCTCCAAACGAGTCATCATCTGAAGCTTCTGTTTGTGATCAGCACATACTTATCCGCAGCTGCGTTCCTTGGTGACTGATTAAAAGTCATGTTAAAAACTCAAACCCATAAATTCCCAGTAGCTAATGCTAGGCTAGCGTTCAAAAGCACTCTAAAAGACATTTAGTCCGTATTTTGGGAAAGAAACTATTTGCATGTTTAATTCATCTTTTAGGCTACTGTTGAGTACACCGTAAAGTGCTGTGTGATATCAAGTCAGCAAAGTACTTATGAATGGCACTTTAATATTAATTTTCTTTTGAGAAATCATAAAAACACTATTGTAAATTTCAGTATTGAATATTGACTGGTACATAGAATCAAAATCTGTAATTAAAAAGTAACCTGCAGCTAGGGTAGAACATTTTTCTTGTTATTAGAGAAAAAAACAGTTTTGCCATGTTCGGGCTTTTTAAAAAACGTGTTTCTGTGCCATTGTGCGTATCTATAAAGAAAATACAATTCTGCCAGGCACCTCTGAAACCTGGCTTTTTTATGTTTGGTTCGTGTCTGTGGCAATCCCTATAAAGTGAGTGGAAATATGATTTTGAATTAAATGACTTTCCCATTTGATGGTGTGTTTGTTTCTTGGGTTTCTGGTTAGTTTTGACTCAACATAYTTTAATTTATACACTGATCAAAGGTCACAAGTCTAGGCCCTTACAGTTATGATTGTCAACTACAGGGTTTTTTGGTGTTGTTGTTTTTTTTGTTTTTTTTTTGTTTGTTTTTGTTTTTTTTTAATGAGCTGAGAGTGGTTCTATGTTCCACTTACCAAGAAGTCAAAAGCTAGTTAGTATACTTGAATCAGCTACTCAGGCCTGTCACATAGTTAAATCTCAATAGTCACATCCCAAGCAACACTTAATGATTTTATCTCCAAGAACATACAATAGGCTTGAGTTTTCCAAAATTCAGTTTTCTAATCAGTTAACCCTTTTCTAGAACTCAACACATAACACACCAGACTGACTGTAGCACTGAGTGTTCTCAATTTTCAAGCCTTCCAGGAATGTCCCGAGTTGTAGCTTGGGGCCCTGGGAACAGTGAGCCTCTAGTTCCAGCTCAGTTTCCAACGACTCATGGATGCTTGTGCAGGAAGGTAACCCAGACAGAGCAAGGAGAAGACAGAGGCAAGGGTGCTCCTTTGGAGCCTGGATTTAAGGAAGTTACATGAATGCTAGGTCACAGGTGACCAGTCTACATTATCTTTGCCAAGCTCGGCCTTGGTTGCGCTCTGGGAACAGCACAAATGTCCCACACCTGTTGTCCTCACTGAGACTGCAGGTCCTCTAGAAACAGCCCTTGAGTACTCCACATGTTTGGTTTCTGAGTTCAAAGGCAACTTGTGTGTGTGTGGCGGGGGGAATGGGTTTATTTGGTGTACATGCCCCCATCACAGTAAGTGAAGCCAGGGCTGGAACTCAGTCAAACAGGTGCAGAAGTAGAGACCGTGGAGGAATGCTACAAGCTCTTTAGCTTTCTTGGCTGCTTATACAGCACAGGCCCAGCTGCCTAGGGAAGACGCCACCCACAGTGAACTAGACCCTCCTGCATTAATTAGAAATTAAGAAGATGGCTCATAGACATGTCCACAGGTTGCTGTGACAAAGGCAATACTTCAACTGAACATCCTTCCTCCCAGGTGACTCTCCGCCATATCAAGTTGACGAGAACTAACCAGCCAAAGCCCACGTGAGTCTGATACCATTGCCAAGAAAATGAACTATGGAGAATGAACTGTGTGACTCTGTTCCCGTCTTACTTGGCCTTGTCCTTTCCCACAGGCTTCCCAGTCACTCTGACTTTCGTGTCTTCAAAATGTGAATGGTTTGAATTTCGGTTTACTTTTAGGAGACACCTGGAGCTGATCTTGAATTGTGTCCTGTCCAGTGCTTTGCTGATGTGATGGTTCTGGCAGCATGGCTGGTTGGTTGGTTGGTTGGTTGGTGGTTGGTTGGTTGGTTGGTGGTTGGTTGGTTGGTTGGTTGGTTGGTTGGTGGTTGGTTGGTTGGTTGGTGGTTGGTTGGTTGGTTGGTTGGCTGGTGGTTGGTTGCAAGAGCACAATGGGTAGAAACAGACTTGATTGACAACTGAAATTAGGTGACTGATACTGGGTGTGAAAAACTATTTTCTCAGGTCCAAAATAAGGAAAATATTTTCTCACGTCCCGAGAATTATGCCATGTCTTTCTTCTTTCCTCAGGTCTTCCTAGGACTTCACTCAAAACCCACACATCTCTCAATGCTTTTAAAAACACTAGGTTGAGTCGCAACTAATTAAGGTGGCTGACTCCGGCATTCTCAGGTGGGTAAAGTCCTGGTCCGGGACAGCTGTTCTAGGGGAAGGGAGGGACGTACCAAGGTACCACAGTACCGCCCTGAGATAATCAGGCAACATTAGACATTTGCTGACAAGAACCATGACGGTTTCCCACTGAAATGATCAAAAACATTTCACAGCGGTTGGTTGTCACACTACATAGCTAGCTGGTCTTTTATGGAATTGACCCCAGCAGCCTGGCCACAGTCATGGCTAGTGAGGCCCAGCTGGCTATAATGTTGCTTCCAGAGCCAAGCCAAAACTCCAGTGAAGATTTGAATTCACGGGGTTCTTTCTGGAGACATCACTTCACATCCTACCAGGTCGAGTGCCTACCCCAAAGTCCAGATGCGCCCCAGCCCTATGGCCTCATGTCCCTTCTGTATTCTTTAACTTGAATCTACAGGTTAAGTGACCCTTGACAAAAGGCCCTATTTTCTCACAGGCTCAGAGTAACGACTGTAGGAACAAGACTTTCTGCCCTTCACTCAGGCATGCAGTTCCCCCGGCTGGTGCTCTCCACTAGTGCTCAACAACCCATCTGGCTCTGAGCCCTTGACTAAGGGCCAAAAGCCCCTTAGTCGTCATCTGGGCCACTGACGACTCGTGCTAAGCTGGAGGCCCCTTCGACAAGACAAGTCAGAGAATCGCCCTGAACACTAAAAGTASTTCTTCCTAAGGACCCATCACGGAAATTCCACACTGTCTCATGGGATCCGGTCTGGTATCTATCACTCTCACTGCAGGAATTCTTTGCDTCTGACTGAAGTTTCCCATGGTGCAGCTGTAGTCCATTTCCATCCTGGCTTTTTGTATGGTGAACAATTAACTGGTTTCCACCCCCCCTTTTTTTTTTTTTGCAGAACTCTCAGTTTTTATACTTCCACTCAATAGTTTCCTCTTGACCAGTTCGCATGCCAGGACCTGCTAATGCCAGGGAAGGAGCATGCCTCTAGCCGCTTTGCCACTCCCACCCAGGCTTCACTGACCAACGTAGATCCTTGCTACAAGAGCGAGAAGTAAGAACCAGACAAAGCCTGGAAGAGGTGACATTCAAGGTGGACGTTGACATCTAGAGAGCACGAGCCCGTTAGGTCCGTGGAGAAGAGTCCCAAGTCTACTGAAGTGGAGAGGGAGGTACACCACAGCATGCAGATACAGGGTCAGGGACTCGGGTAACCTCGGCCCAACGAGACCATGAGGAGACAGGGCTTTCTGGAAGTTGCAAATGGTTCCCACCTTGTTGCATAGGTTTCTGTCTTAGTCTCAGTTGACAATATTCTTTCTTTCTCACTGGGCATATCCAGCACGTTGCTATAACCCCTCCCTAAATCTTCAAAACATATGGAAGAGTGTAATTGCCCCACCTAATAGGTAGTACAGAGCTGTTCATGGAGGTCGCACAAGGATGAGGTGAACCTACAATCCCAGCATAAATCCACCCAGTCCTACAATCACTATGTTCTCTGAAAACTGTTTTAGAAATCCCTTCATACACCATCATGTCTCTGTGCATGCGTGTCCCACACAGGACTGTCTCTAAGCTCAGTAAGGGCTATTCTTCCCTGTTTCTGCTTTGGCTTCCTCACTCTGCCCCCATTTCCGTCTTCTCCATCCCTGTGGGTGATGTCAACAACCTCCTCTTGGCCTTCTGAGCAGCGAGCTCTCAAAGCGCACAACCTCTGGGGATACTGAGCTGTGGTTCTGCAGAGACAGACCAAGCTGGGCCAGTCCGAGTGACAACTGTCTTTCCTCTTGAAGCCTCTTGTGCACAGATCTTGGGCTGTCTGCACCCAGTTGTTGGGCTTTCTGCACATACTCTTTTTTTTTTTTTTTTTAAGGTCAGTCCCCAGACTCCAGCTATGAGCTTTGGGAGGTCCAGCACCTTTGAGCCCCCACTGTGGAGGCAGATCCTGCAGGCCCCACCCATGTTTGCCTGACTAGAAATATGGCATGTGAAAATTTTGAAAAAATTTATTCTGAAACATTTCTTTTCCCCAGCTGCTGAGGGTATAACTTCAGGCCAGGGAAACTCCACAGACTTGTATCTTCTTGTGTGAAAAACCACAAGAAATATTTCCAGCCCAATTACCGTGTGTCCACAAAAGATCATTTTGTGGCATTTAAACTCCTTCAGCCTGAAAGGCAGAACTAGTGGAGGGGGAGGGGACCCACAGTAGATGACAGCTGAGGTCCCAGGGCCCAGAGAATACTGGCTCCTCTCCAGAAGTGAAAAGCTCACCAGTCCCTGAGAGACCCAACTGATGTGTGGGGCCTACTTCAGGGGTTGGGCCTACCTCAGGGGTGGGACTTACCTCAGGTGTGGGGCCAACCTGAGGTGTTCAAGAGCAGGTCTGTTACAGAGCCCACTAGGACTCTACACCGACTCTCCCCCCCCTGCACCCCTGCACCCGCTTATTTAATTCTCAAACCAACCCTGTGAAACAGGTGCCTGCTCTTATTCCATTATGCCTGTGAGGAAGTCAAATACCAGATTAGGCAACTTGGTTCAAAGTCACAGAGTTAATAAGTAACAAGGCAGAGCTAACCCCAGCTAACCCCGCTGTTCCCACTCACACCATCCACAACTGTCACATTGGGCAAGGCCCAGAGGCTCAGCCTCCCCCCCCCCACGCCCTTCATTCCCCCACCCAGAGAGAATAGCTGCTCTTATCTGCTGACAGCCAGCACCCTTTCTACTGGTAAGAGTACCTCACTTTTGCTTCAGAAAACCACACGCCCTTCCCCTCCAGTCCCAAGGGTTCTTATGGCCTGGCCTCAGCCCTGCCTCCAGTGGTGACCCTGTGTCCTGGCCTGGTGTCAGAGCAAGTGTTTGGTTGCTTCAGGGTCTGCAGTGGCACAGAGGTGACTGGGAACAATGTACACAAACCCCAGCACAGGACAGCATAAAACCTGTGGAGAAGAGAACGGGCTGCAGCCCACCCTCGAGAAGCTTCTCTCATCATTTCTCTATCTGTTATCTACRGCCCAGGACGAGGCCCCTTCCTTTACGTGGACCGGTTGCCGAGACTGAAGAGTGCATCTGTTAGAAAAGTTGCCTCAGACAGCAAACAGAAACCCGTATGTGTTGTGATGTGGACAAACACYGTCCTGGCTTGAGCAATGCTGGAATGGCTCACACCAAGAAAAGCCTAATGCCTGTCTCCCTTCAGCAGGCAAAGCTCAGTTTTACAATACTGACATTTGGTCTCCTTTCTGCGCCAGGAGAAGCCATGACTACATCTCCTAAGGATAGGAGGAATTATGTCTGTCAGAGTCCTCTACAAGACTCTCCCAGCCCCTGCTGATTCACCCTGTCACTGGCTGACTGGCCCTGCAGTGATGCCTCAGTGTTGAGCTGGCGTCACCCCAGAGCTCTCACAAAGGATCCCCAGGGCAGCTCTAAGCAGGAATGGCAGTAAATCGTGTCTAGCCGTGAGATGGAATTGGGTGCCCGTGGAACACTCATCCCAGATCGGAGCACACCCTGAGGCCGCGCCCAGACCTGCTCAGCAGTCCCATGAACGCAGGCCTGAGAAACGCCAGACGCCCAGATCAGACTTTCACCTTTCCTTGGGTGGGGTAGCACAGTTCGGG
>BDUI01000338.1:182520-192703 GCA_002335545.1 Apodemus speciosus | reverse complement strand
GGAAGACATGAAAATTTCAGAAGTTCCTTGTGGGAGGGAAGGGGGATGAGAAAGGAGAAATCCTAGCTCTTTGGTGCAGCATTCGAGGGTTCTTCCCAAAYTGGCCCCAACCATTTTTTTAAGATTGCCCCACTCTTCAGCACGTCATTCTTTCATGCCAGTACTTTTATTGGGCATCTGTGGTGCCCATGTCCAAGTRCCAGGCACTGTCTCCCACTTGTGTCATTGAGGTTCAAGTAGGCCTGAGTACCCTTCAYGTCTCCCACGCCAAGGGAATATCAGGGGCCACTGCCTGMCTATTTTCTCACCTTAACTTTTCCTTTGCTTGAAGCATCTGTTTTCCTTTGGGGAAGTCCCCTCTGGCCCTTGGGGCCCATGAATTACATGGGTTGTCATCTATATTAGTCAAAGTTTGCTAGAGAAACAGAATTTATACAATGAATCTCCCTCTCCACACACACAATACTATATATTGTATACACACACACACACACACACACACACACACGTATATATGTATATATATGTATACATATATAGGTATATATGTATATATGCACACATATACACGTATATGGGGATTTATTAGAATGACTCACAGACTATGAACCAGCTAATCTGACAATGGCTTTCCATATATTGAAAGTCCCAGAACCCAGTGCTTGCTCAGTTCACGAGGCTGGATGTCTCAGCTGGTCTTCAATAGACCCTGGAATCCCGAGGAGGTCGGCTCCAATGCCAGTGAATGAATGGACTTGCTACCAAGGCAAGGAAGAGCAGGCAAAGAGTAAAAGAAATGTCCTATTTCCACGTCCTTTTATAGGCCGCCAGCAGAAGTTGGAGCCTTCCGCTACACCTTAAAGGTATGCCTTCCCACCTCAAGCCCCAGATTAAAGGCTTCTGTCTTCCCACCTCAATATCTAGATTAGAAGTGATTCTTCATGCTTGAAATTAAGAAAAAAAAAATCTTTGGAGTGCCCTCCAATTTTGGATTTTAAATAATTCCAGATGTAGTCATGTTAACAACCAAGAATACCTTCACAAGATCAACCCTGGGCCCAAGGTCAGTTGCCAAGAGGCTGCTCAGGCCTCTGAGATCGTCAGGCCTACCTGGTCWAGGKGAACTGGTCGATTTAGGAATGGRCATGAGGCTAATRAAGCATGAGGAGAATCAAATGGGGGTTTAAGATCAGCAGTAGSAGGAGACTTTCTCTGGCRGAGTGATCCGAATCAGCAGGCCGCTTGGCAATCATCTTGGCCTTTTGATGGGGAGCCCGCCGGTAAACCAGACAGCCTGGGCATGCAGCTGGGAGAAGCGAGAAGAGCTCTCACCATCACTGGACCAAATGCTCCCCCGCCTTATCCGAACACCAGCCAGTAACTTCTCATTTTCCTCAGCATGTTTGCCTTGGCTTCTCCCTCTTGCAGCCACGTATTTAGGTAAATACTATGGTGTTGTCTACAGCTGTCCTGTGATGAGGACAGGACACTGGTCTTGCTAGCATGGAGCATGGCTGTTTCCCAGCTATGAGACCATCAGGCATGTCTATATCTTCCTGGACTATCAGCGTCTTCGTCTTTAAAGTGGAGGTTGTGTTGAGTCAGCGAGGTAGCATTAATGTGTTGCATAAAGTTCCAAGTCCCGTGTCCTCAGACTTGGGTGTTGCATTGTGGAATTCTCCGAAAGAGTTGGGAATAACCAGATCATTGTTATATAATCCATGGCCGTGACTGTGCTTGGCCAACCTGGGTTAGGAGGCATCTGGACTACCTGAATCCTGCCCATGGCTCCTCGAAGGACCACGCTACCTGTCRTCCACCGTCGTGTATTTCTCCACTTGATTTTCTGGCCGTGGTCAGAAGGACTAGGTGTGAACAGACGTCTGTGCTGAAGGCTGACAAGATGCCAGTGTTCTGAAACTTGCATGGTCTAGCCTAAACSAAAGGGCATGGGGCCAGCCAGACTTTGGCTCCTGAAAGATGGAAGCTGCCCTTCAAAATGGGGACAAAAGACGGAGAGCTCCGGGGTGGAGCAGGGGCGGATGGCCATGTCAGGGAAGACGCCTGAAGACACAAGGAGCCGTGTGTGCTAAGCAGGGGGCTTTGCAAAGATGACAGACAGAACCACGGGGAGAGAGAARAGTCCTGACTTACTYTGCAGTGCCCTAGAGGGACCAGTTRTGCACTGAGCTTGGAATCTAGAAACCCAGATGATCATTCTGAACTGACAATTAGCAAKTCCACATATCTTAGGAATTTGAGTGACTTGTTTCTTAGGACCGGAAGGTCCTACCTCGAACCTGGRCGGGTCTCAACCGGYGGCAGRAAGAGTCTGGGTAGCTGGATGATTGGCCCAAGATCACGTGGCAACACGGGATTGTGAAGCCTTTTAGATTTTTTGGGTTGAATTCAGACATCCAGGGTGGGGCACCCACACRAGTGAACAATTTTCCAAGCAGCAGTGGAGAGGATGATGGGCTTAGAAATGTGCACGAGCTGCGCCCATAGCGCCCACAGGCAACTATTTTCTTTTCATTATTAGTATTACAGATTGCTCTTTCAACACATATGTACACATGCATACTCATGCACACGCGCGCACACACACACACACACGTACGCGCGCACACATGCATGTGCACTGGCATCAGACAAGCAGGGACCGTGGCTGTCTTCTCTCTCTGTGGACTTAAGATCTTTCCTTTGGCGATGCCTAGAATGGCTTCCTAAGACAGACAAACCTGAGCACTTGAGCACTCTGGGAAATCGCAAGCCCACCTCCTCCACATTCATGGATCCAGGGAAGGAAAGTATGTGTGGCGAGGAGGGACAGGGAATGCTGTCGCACAGACGCCTAGTTGGTCCGGCCGTCCTAACTGCAGAGCCAGCGCTGCTCAGCCCTGCTCAGGCCCCAAACAAAGCTGATGAAACTTACTCTTGGAAGCCACAGAAGCCGGCTCATCCTGGCTCTCTCCATCCACTTGGTAGATGTGCAGCAATCTTGGACATGCTTGTTGAACTGCTGAGTGCTGACCAGATCGGTGGTACTTGAACTTAGTACTAGCGGTGATACTAGTCTACAGTCTAGATGGTTTTAATACAAGAGGGTGGAGGGATGGAGGGATGGAGGGATGGAGACAATTCACAGAACTAGAAAGAAGCTACAGGAACCTCATCTAGAGTAGTGCAGAGCTCCACAGCTGACTTACTATGGAGACTAAAAAATTGCCCTCTTCCCAGGAAGGCATCAACAGATGGCTTGTGTTTATTTGCATCAGACTTAGCAGGACCTAGAATAAGGGATTTACTCCCCCTCCCCCCAAGGAAGTTTCTTAGAACTTTGTTAGAATTACAAGAACTTCGTACAGATCCTGTACATTGGAACGTGTACAGAATGGGTTCCCCCCTCCCCAGCAGGGAGTTGTTTGGGAGCCCAGCCAGACGGAAACTTCCCTAAGGCCAGTGCAACTATCAGTGACCACTCAGGGCTTCTCTGGGGGTGGAGGAACCATTCCTTTCTTCCCTTGGTGACTGCTGTGGGCAGGAAGAAGGATGATTTAAAGTCAGCATGGTCCAGTGTCCAGGGAAGCCAGGCTTGTCAGAGGCCCAAGCACACCCTGCCTCTGGGGGAAGCCTTGGCATTTTCAGGCCCCTCTTTAAAACCAAGGACTTAGAGTCAGCGTGTGTAGGATGGTGCTCAGATTCTATGGTTTCAGCAGGCCTCTGAGGTGAGTATAGGACTCCTCAAAAGTAATTCTAAAGTCACTTTGAGGCTGTGTGTGTGTGTGTGTGTGTGTGTGTGTGTGTGTGTGTGTGAGTGCATCAAAGCCAGACATGATTAATGTGTTAACACATATGTTTCCCTTCAATTAAATATTGAGATCTTCTAATTTGTTTTGCAACATTATTAGAAAGTTCCTGTGGTTCACAGATGGACGAGGGAGAAGTTTCTTTAGAGTGATTAACACAGGATGGAGAGAATGGAAAAATCYGTATTTACCTGGATGATAAATCAGAGGTTAACCATGTGATGAAAGACCTCCCTGGAGTTTCCTCTGCACGATGAAATGGATTTACCCACTGAAAGAAATTGACTTTCCAGTAACTCAATTGCCATGAATGACTGATGTACCCAAGGGCCCTGGCAGGATCTGCATGGCCACAGGCCTCACTTTGCAGCTGACTGGAGGCCTGGCAGCTTTTGGTCAAGGCTGAAACCATCACAGACACAGGCTGTCAAAAAGAAAGTCGCCTACTCTGCTTTCGCCTGTCCCAGATGGATTCAGCTAAGCAGCAAAGCCCAGATGTTCACATACTGCATCTGCAGAAGGAAGGGCTATGCGGGTGGCAGATAACGGGGGTTGTGGTAAGCCCCTCAGGTTCTCATCACGGCTTTCCTGTCTAACCTCGGAACCATCATTTTAAAGTCATGAAGGTGGGAAGGAAAGGGAATTCCTAATTATACAGAGGTCAGGAGGATTAGGAATAACTAGTCACATGCATCCACAAGTACACACACTCATGCGCGCGCACACATACACACACTCATACACACACTCACATAYTCTCTCACATACACACGCACACATGCACACCACACACACACACAGAGTCAGGCATGTGACATAAAAAATATGGAAACTACCAATTAACTTTTGTAAACATTAATCTTGATGAGCTTCTCGCTTTTTGTCCGGAAAGAAAGGATAGTCATGATCAGAAAAGCAAAAAAAAAAATTTTTTTTTGAAAATTAAATGAAGTGATTTATCTAAAGTGCTTGGCAAGTGTCCGGAACCAGTGGTCATCAAACATAGTAAGAAAAAGTTATAGCTAACTAAATAAAAATTTCTGAGTCTTGATAATGAGATGCAAGGATGTTTTTTCTCTCTGGGATGCAGCCGTGAGTGTAGAAGACAGGATGCTGCTCGCTTTGCCCACCCACGGTATCAGAAGTGCTTTAGTGAATCTCGAATCATCAATGGATGATTCACGCCAGATATTTGCATAATCTCAAAGCATCAATGGATGATTCGCGTCAGATATTTGCATAATCTCAAAGCATCTCTTCCCAGACTATCTTTCCAGCCCAAAGGACAAAGTCGCAACTTTGCAGTGGAACCCAGCAGAAACTGGTTTCTACTGTGTGAATTGGGATCTGCAGGCCGGCCTGTACTCCTGGGCTCCAGAGGTCCTCCTGCCTCAGTCCTCCAAAGTGCACGATGGCTGTGCACTGAGGCTAAGCCTAACTTTTACATGTATTTTTCCCTCTGTGCATGTACAAGTGCAAATCAGAGGAGGGCTTTTGTGAGTCCCGTCTCCCCATCTACCATGTGGGTCACAGGGTTCCCACTGAGGCTGTCCTGATGGATGACAGCCGCCTTTACCAGCTGAGCAGTCTCAGTGGCCCTGAAGCAGACTCCCATGGGACAAACCAGTAGTGTGTCCCTCCTAGGAGACATTGGGTGGGATGTGAAAAAGCAAAACAAAACAAAACAAAAAAAACCCAGAAAATAACAACAAAAAGAAACTTCCAAAAATGTGTACTCTGAACCGAACCCAAATCAGTGTAGAGATATTTAGCAAATGAAACTGAGTTGTTCACTTCTAAGAAATGATGTCTGATTTCAGAAAGATTCCAGTGCCCCAGGATATGAAAAGGAGATAATACACGAGCCTGAGTTCTGTGGTTAGAAAGGATGTCATAGCGACGACTGGCAAAATGTGAGTAAGGCAGGAGCGTGGATGACTGCATGGTGTACATGTCCATCCTGTGATGGAGAGAATCGCACTCTCCTTTGAGAGGGCAGAGGTTTTAGGTGACCCTTAGAGGATATATGAATGGTAAAAGACATCCACCTACAAGTTTTCTTAAGTGGCAAACCAAACAGAAACCAAAGGGGGCCTGAAGAGACGGCTCAGCAGTTCAGAGCTTGTACTGCTCTGACAGAGGACTTGAGTTTGGTTCCCAGCACCCATGCCCCGCAGCTCACAACAGCCTGTGACTCCATCACTAGGGGACCCTATGCCTCCGGCCTCGGGGTGCACCTGCACTCCTGTACTCGTACCCCCACACAGACACATATACTTACAAATAAGAGAAATCTTTTCAAAGTTTAAGAGAGACAGATGATACATTAAACGAATGTCATCAGATACTAACATTGGACATATCTGGGTCTAGGAATTATTCTGGTTTATTGCCCCCCCCCTTTTTTGGAAGCCTAATAGGCTTAGAGAAGTGTGCAGCACATGCAAAACAACCAATACCATGTGTGTTATTCTATCAATTGATGCTGAGTATGTATGTGTGTATATATACGTGTGGATATAAAAGCCAACATGGGGACTCACTAGAAGGCGTTTTTAACTTTGTAGGTTTTCTAACACAGTGTCAGCAAGTCTGCGTCGCCTATCATCATTCATCTTGAGTAGTTCCTCCCTGTGGTTCCAGGAGGACCAGGATAGACTGTGTGGCCCCGTGNTCTCTCACATACACACGCACACATGCACACCACACACACACACAGAGTCAGGCATGTGACATAAAAAATATGGAAACTACCAATTAACTTTTGTAAACATTAATCTTGATGAGCTTCTCGCTTTTTGTCCGGAAAGAAAGGATAGTCATGATCAGAAAAGCAAAAAAAAAAATTTTTTTTTGAAAATTAAATGAAGTGATTTATCTAAAGTGCTTGGCAAGTGTCCGGAACCAGTGGTCATCAAACATAGTAAGAAAAAGTTATAGCTAACTAAATAAAAATTTCTGAGTCTTGATAATGAGATGCAAGGATGTTTTTTCTCTCTGGGATGCAGCCGTGAGTGTAGAAGACAGGATGCTGCTCGCTTTGCCCACCCACGGTATCAGAAGTGCTTTAGTGAATCTCGAATCATCAATGGATGATTCACGCCAGATATTTGCATAATCTCAAAGCATCAATGGATGATTCGCGTCAGATATTTGCATAATCTCAAAGCATCTCTTCCCAGACTATCTTTCCAGCCCAAAGGACAAAGTCGCAACTTTGCAGTGGAACCCAGCAGAAACTGGTTTCTACTGTGTGAATTGGGATCTGCAGGCCGGCCTGTACTCCTGGGCTCCAGAGGTCCTCCTGCCTCAGTCCTCCAAAGTGCACGATGGCTGTGCACTGAGGCTAAGCCTAACTTTTACATGTATTTTTCCCTCTGTGCATGTACAAGTGCAAATCAGAGGAGGGCTTTTGTGAGTCCCGTCTCCCCATCTACCATGTGGGTCACAGGGTTCCCACTGAGGCTGTCCTGATGGATGACAGCCGCCTTTACCAGCTGAGCAGTCTCAGTGGCCCTGAAGCAGACTCCCATGGGACAAACCAGTAGTGTGTCCCTCCTAGGAGACATTGGGTGGGATGTGAAAAAGCAAAACAAAACAAAACAAAAAAAACCCAGAAAATAACAACAAAAAGAAACTTCCAAAAATGTGTACTCTGAACCGAACCCAAATCAGTGTAGAGATATTTAGCAAATGAAACTGAGTTGTTCACTTCTAAGAAATGATGTCTGATTTCAGAAAGATTCCAGTGCCCCAGGATATGAAAAGGAGATAATACACGAGCCTGAGTTCTGTGGTTAGAAAGGATGTCATAGCGACGACTGGCAAAATGTGAGTAAGGCAGGAGCGTGGATGACTGCATGGTGTACATGTCCATCCTGTGATGGAGAGAATCGCACTCTCCTTTGAGAGGGCAGAGGTTTTAGGTGACCCTTAGAGGATATATGAATGGTAAAAGACATCCACCTACAAGTTTTCTTAAGTGGCAAACCAAACAGAAACCAAAGGGGGCCTGAAGAGACGGCTCAGCAGTTCAGAGCTTGTACTGCTCTGACAGAGGACTTGAGTTTGGTTCCCAGCACCCATGCCCCGCAGCTCACAACAGCCTGTGACTCCATCACTAGGGGACCCTATGCCTCCGGCCTCGGGGTGCACCTGCACTCCTGTACTCGTACCCCCACACAGACACATATACTTACAAATAAGAGAAATCTTTTCAAAGTTTAAGAGAGACAGATGATACATTAAACGAATGTCATCAGATACTAACATTGGACATATCTGGGTCTAGGAATTATTCTGGTTTATTGCCCCCCCCCTTTTTTGGAAGCCTAATAGGCTTAGAGAAGTGTGCAGCACATGCAAAACAACCAATACCATGTGTGTTATTCTATCAATTGATGCTGAGTATGTATGTGTGTATATATACGTGTGGATATAAAAGCCAACATGGGGACTCACTAGAAGGCGTTTTTAACTTTGTAGGTTTTCTAACACAGTGTCAGCAAGTCTGCGTCGCCTATCATCATTCATCTTGAGTAGTTCCTCCCTGTGGTTCCAGGAGGACCAGGATAGACTGTGTGGCCCCGTGYAGTGTGTTTGGTTCTTTCAACACTGTTTTGCAGGGCACAGACACTTGGTCTAGCTTCTAGCCCCAAAGAGAACTGTAAGAAGCCACTCCAGGCTAAGGGCTTAATCTTGGCTCTGGCTCTGTCGATTTGAGGGCAGAAGCATAAGAGAGTGCTTTTAGCAGCACAAAGTGCCCTGTGACTGCATCAGCCATGTGCTGTGTGCCTTGTGGTAGAGTCTGTCACTTTGTGGTTAAGAAGGCAGGCTCCGGAATCAGCCAGACTACCCCCAAATCCCAGAATCACTACTGACTGGAGAGGTGATTTGGGGAGAGCCATTTGATCCCTGTGCCCTCTACTTTTCTCATCTACAAAATGGGGACAAGAACTGTTATATGGAATTCAGCTCAGACGGACGGTGCAGCTGACAAGATCCTGCAAGTGACAGGTTTTATGGCCATGCATCCTTGAGTGGGGTAGCATCCTGAGGTGACCCCGAGTCAGGACAACTTCATAGGCTATTTGGTGATCCTCCTGGCACCCTGCTTTCCCTGTCTCGGACAGCCTGCCATCTCACAACACACACCACCTTTAATTGATTTGAGAGTTCCATTTTTTTCCTCTGGCACTAAGACCTTCTGGGCTCCCCGGGAGGAGATCTGCCTCCTGTCTTCCTCTCCCACCCTAGCTCACCACTTGCTAGCTGAACCCTGGGACCTCCTGAGCTTCTGCAATCCGAAAGGAACCCAGCTTGCCTGGGAAGCTCACCTGGGGGGGGGGTATGCAGCTGGAGACGGACCTTCGTTGCCAGCCCAGAGCTGTGTTCTCAGTTTGACATCTTGCCAGGGACCCTTGAGTCTACACACATCCTGCTCCCTCTGTGGGAACAGGGAAGGCAGTGGCTTTGCTGCTGTGGCGGTGTAAACACATCCAGGATCTCGGAGCGGCACTTCCCCCACCAGTCCACAGTGGCCCGAGCCAAACCTCAAGAATGGAAGCTGAACAAAAATGTGTCAGAGGAAAAATATGCCTTCCAAGTCCTCTCTCTCAAGTTCCACGCCCGCATTTCTGCCAGCCTGTCGGACATCTCTAGTTAGATGACCCTTGATGATCTCTTCACCAAAACAACATGTCCACAGTGATAGCTGACCCCTCCTCCCAACCTCTTTGCCAGTCAAGTCAGAATCCCTGAGACCTGCTCCCTCTCCACCATCTGGCCCTTCAGTTAGCAAGTCCTACCCGCGGAGAATCCACAGTGATGCTGGTCTTACCCTCCTCTTGGGACCTCACATGTTGACAGTTCAGGCCTTGGCATCCTTCACTAGCTCCAAACTAGTCTTCCTCCCCCCAGTTAATGCCTGTTAGCTTGTTCCCTATCTTATAATCATCTCCCACCATGGCAAAACGTACATTGGCTCTCTTGAAATGCAGGAACAGAGAGCAGAGTCTTACATAGCCGTGTTCACTTAACCATTTCCCTGGCTTCCTCTTGCCCTCTAAGCAACCCAGACTTCTCACTGGAACCCTAACTGCTTCTTGCTTCTTTCTTCCTAGCTGCTGAGTAATGTCTTCCCTTTCTATGGACTTCCTTTTCCCAAGTTTAACCTGGAAGGGTCCTTCTTACCTTCAAATCTGAATTGTTTCAGAAAGCAGTTCTGGAAAACCTCTATCTCCAACCCTCTCAACAGAGATAGGCTTTTGGTGCATTGTTTATGATAAATGCCTGTTAGTTTTCAGATCCTTGTTTATGCATTTATACTGGAAGCTCATATAGGTTTCCAAGACCTGGGAGTTTTCCTCATGGGC
>BDUI01000338.1:131335-158853 GCA_002335545.1 Apodemus speciosus | reverse complement strand
TACTGATGTGAGGACAGTGAAACTAGTGCAGTGTGATAGCTTATTCATGTACCTTAAACACAGTGCGATTAAACTCTGCACTAACAGAGTAATGCAGATGATCAGACTAATAAGACTTAAGAGAAATGTGTACAAAACTATTTATCTTGGATAATCACTATAATATATAAGCTGAGGAAAGGGATGGCTGATTGGTATATAATTATATATAGTAATTAAAACATAACTGTAGGACCTACAAAATTCGTCTGTCTGATTCTTTCTCTGTCTCTGTCTGTGGGTCTGAGACGGGCTCTCCTACGTCTCTCTGACTGTTCTGGCAGTCCCTATGTAGAGCAGTCTAGCCTCCGGCTCATAGACGTCCTTTGCTCTACATCTGTGTCTGCTGTCATTAAAGCCATGTGCCACCACCCCCAACCTATTTTTCTTTTTTGCTGTTCTTTTGGCTTTATATTTGGTACTTACATCATGCATGGAGTCCAAAAGTTTTGTCAGTTGATAAAACCGCTGCCAGTTCTGACTGGAGTTTCCTTCCCTTTTGACAATGGCTTTTCCTAGCTCTTTGATATAAGTCATTCGAATCTCATCAAATAACTCTTGGCTTTTCAGGCCTTCTTTAGGAACTGAAAGGGAAGATGAAGTCGGTTAAAACATTTCCTTTCTGTACCTTGTCTTGCACTATGTGGCACATTTCATGCATACTTCATCGTTACCACGCGCTTTCACTACATTCTACAGTTCATGCATCTTCACAGGATGGTGGGACTACAGCTCAGTGACAGTGCGGCCTGGAGAGAACTGGAGTTCACAAGCGAGGAGAGCAGACGGCCTCCCGTCATCCTGGGTAGAGCTAATTCGTGATATGAGAACCCGCTTTAAAAAAATCTTCCATTTTACAACCTTTATAGTGTACCAGGTGAGGTCAGGACCTCCAGGAAAGGGTGTCTAAAGGCACGTGAGGCAGTGTGTTAACTATTACAAAGCAAAGGGCTGGAGAGTTYAAAGCAAATTCTACAGAGCTTTGATTTCAGACTTTATCTTTGAAGGGAGTTAAAACTTCATTGACAGAAAACCCTGAAGCAGATCCCTTCATTATTAGTCATCTTCCTCCGATTCGAAAGCCTCCCGGCTCTCCTTTTTACTGGACCCGTCTCCCTCTTCCCCGTAGGCGCTCGCTTGTCCTCTCCCCTCCGTCCAGCAGGCTTTCCCCAAGTGTGTCAGTGCTGCTGTACAGCTCCCCGCCTCCGCAGTGTGCCAGGGAAGTAAGCCCGCGTTCTCTCCAGGCCCACTCTTCCTTTCCTTCCTTTCCTCCCCACTATGTGAACTCACTGTGTATTCCCTCCGAGGAGGAGGTGCTGCTTTCCATTCCTCTCTCGTCCACCTTTGCCCTGTCTTCGGTTTCTATCCTTAGCAGACACGCCTCCCACGAACATTTTAGAAACAGCCCCAAGGAGCTGACGGAAGGTGACCCGTGCTCCTCCTAGTAGTTTTGCACCAAGAATCCATTTTGCTTTCTGTTTCTGGGGATTGCCTTTGCTCACACTTAGCAGTCTGTCCTCTTTGCATAAAACGTTACCCTGACGAGGGGGAAGGAGCTTCATGGCTTGGCTTGGCCCTGAGATGTACTTCTCTTCTGAGCACACACGTCAGGCTTGGAGTTACTCAGGTAAACAAGGCTAGGGGACAAAAGCCTGCCACTTGGGAGGAAGGATGTATGTGTTGTGAGTTTGGGGAAGGTGGGGTGTCTTGCCTGTGATGCACACCTTCAACCCCTAGACTCGGTCCTAAGGTTTACCGGAAGGAAGGGGACTGCCACCTCGGCCCTCAGCTTCCACTGACTGCTCAGGACTGCCTGTTCCCTGTGCCAGTTCGAACTCCTAAGTGACTGCTATATCACCTGCAGTACACATTTACAACTAACCTAGTCTCCCTTCCAAAATACACTAGAGCTGCTCTACCAGGCAAAGTCAATACCAGAGTGTATCCAAATTTCCCTCCTAACTTAAGTAGTACAGTACCTGTCAGTTATTGTATATATCCTTGCATTTCAATCACCCAGTTTGTGAGTACTTGTAGGATAAATAAAAACGTGTGTGTGTGTGTGTGTGTGTGTGTGTGTGCATTGAGTGTTTTGCCTGATGTGTGTTTGTACCACAGAAGTAGGCAGCGGATCGCTGGGACTGGAGTTACGGCCAGTTCTGAGCAGTTATGTGGGTGCTGGAAACTGCTGAGCCACCTCTCCAGACCCCTGGTACCTGATTATTATTACTATAACAGTTATGTAACATTAAGAAGAAAATTGACATTTTACTCTCTGGCATCCCTTTTCTATTATAATCCCTTTCTTATGTAGCACATAATACTGACATACTTTCTTCTCTTCTGAACAATTTTTAAAATAGCTCATGCAAGACAGATGTAAAGGTAACCACAAATTCCTTTTAAAAAGACTCGCTTGTTTGAGGCTTTTCTTTTACCCATTACTTTGTTTCTTGAGGCCGTCTTGAGAGGTAGCCACAGCTGGCTTGAATTTCAGTCCTTAGCCTCTGGAGTGCAGGGATTCCAGGTGTCTGCTACTGTGCCYGGCCCCATCTTCCTCACTTCTGGGAGGTGATTCCGTGGATCTATTGTCTAAGATTGGTGGGTTGTTTGTTTTTCTTTCATTTGCAACTATTTCCTTCACATTCTTACTTGCATGATTTCTGATAAGAAGTCTGGTGTAAGTTATAGAAGGTTGGTTGTTGTCATTGCTGTTTCAAAACCATAACTCAAGAATTTTTTACCCTTTGTCTTTTGTTTTCTGTAATTTGAAGAGGATATGCCAAAATGTTGAGTTTTTGTTGTCATTGTTTTTCTCTATTTGGTTTTCCCTGAGCTTCCTGGATCCACATATAAATACTTTTAGAAATTTCTGAACTTTTATTACTTAAAATATTTGTTACGGTCTTTCCACATCCTTTTTATTCTCTTTCCTCTTCTTATTTGAGTCTAGGAGGTTTTTGTTGCCCTATGTTCACTTTCTTGGTGGATGACAGCGGAGGGTGCACTCTGCATTATCATTTCAGCATCTCTTATTTCTCGTGGTCCTGTAGAGGGACTTCCTTAGCTGTTTAGGGCTCTTCATTCATAATTCTCATGTGGTCATTATTTTTCCTGTAGTGTCCTTAGCAAAAATACTGTAGTTATTTTAAATTCCTACGTGATAATGCCAGTGGTTTGGGGCAGATTTAATGCTGGCTTTGTTTTTTATTGAAAGCTAGACAAGAAGTATCAGAACTGACAGAATCAAGACATTCTGTGGAAGATAGTATAGTAATCTGCTAGGTTCTGGATTGTGTTTAATGTTGGCTATGGGCATTGTGGTGGTTTGAATAAGAATGGCCTCCATAGGCCTAGTGACCAGGGAGTGGAGCTATGAAAGTATTAGAAGGATTAGGAGGCATATTCATATTTGAGAAGGTGTGGCCCTGTTGGAGGAAGTGTGTAACTGTGGGATAAGTTTTGAGGTCTCAAAAGTACACAACAGGCCCAGTGCCACTCTCTTTCTTTGTGCTTGCAGATCAGAGTGTYGCCTCAGCACCAAGCTTGCCTGCCATCACGATAATGAACCCTTAAGCTCTGCAACTGTAAGCAAGCCCCAACTGAACGCCTTCTCTTATGATTACATTTCACTTTTACTGAACCTGAATGTTTCCTAGAAACCCATTTCCTGGTTTCTTTCCTGTGAGTCAGGAGGGCTATTGTAAGGGTCTAAGATCCTTTACTTGCCTTTTTTCCATGTCAGATAAGATTTTGCTGAGGCAGTTTATCTTACAGGGCAGGCTTGCTTTTGCTTTGGAAACACTACATGTACTTGCAACACTTTATCCCCCTTTCTGATCRACATAAAAAGGAGAGGTGTTCTCTTATCTTCACCACAAGTCCCTGGAAATTTTCTGAAGAAAGTCTGGATTGCTGGGCRTGTTGAACTCTCATTTTAAACCAGTCCTCATCAGCCTCTCTCTGTTTCTTGGAGTTGATGAGATCCTTTTTAAGAAATTAGTTTCTTTCTTTTGATAGTATATATTTCAGGTTCAGTGATTTTTTTTTTCTTGGCACAACAGCCCATTTCTTTTCAGTGTTGAATAATACCATCATTTGGATATATCAGTTTATTGATCTGCCTACTGGATGATATCTCATTGCACCTAAGTTTAGCCAGATACAAAAYAGCTTGGCTATAAATATCTATGATRCATAAGTTTTCATTTCCTTTGTGTACTGGTCAAGCAATTGCTACACCAGATGGTGAGACTATGTTCACCTTTATAGGAAACTACCAAACTATCTTCTGAAATGGTCATTCCACTTTGCTATTTTTTAGCAGTGAAGAATAATTCCTGTGCTCTATGTCCTCAACCAGTATTTGGTGTACTCACCACTCTGGATTGGTTCATTCTAAACAGGTCCTTGTGGTATATGACAGACTCACTGTCTTTATTCTATCTTCTTTAATAAGTCGTCTTTGCATATTCCCAGTCCTTAAAAACTAGGTTGTTTCAATTGTGACTTGAAGAGTTCTTTGTATATTTTAAGAGAATATCAGGTATGACTTTCCTTTTATTACTTAACTAATATTCTTTAATTTTCTGAATTTTTCTACTTTTATTATAAAGCAGTCCTGCTAAAATCTAAAGTTTAAACATTTGGTCATTCTCACAAACTGTGGTTATTTTCTCAGCTATTCCTCATATGTGGTAGTTGCCTGTATTTATCTAAAAAAAAAATGATGGTACAGTAAAGAGACAGACTCATTGCTGTTGGCACTCTTCCTCCGCATCTAATATCGGGATCTAGATGGATGGGTGGAAGGAAGGAAGACTGCATGGAGCCCCATCCACAGAGATCCCTGGGCAGATTCCATACCTAGATCTACAATACCTATTTATCTTACTAATATTGATAGCACTTAATATATATATGTATACACACACACACACACACACACACACACACACACCCATTTTACATTTTGCCTTTCTGAAAATCATCTTACTAGGAAAACATGGAATTGGTACAATTATTTTTATACATATGTGTGTGTGCGCGTGCGCAAACAGTAGTTTTACAACTTTCACGTGCATTTGCCATATTTAGATCTGAATCTTAAAAGTGAGGAGGTGATTCACCAACCTGAGGAGAGAAGCAGTAAGGTTTTCATACAGAGATACTCTTCATAGGATACCTGCAATCTTTGTAATTCAGAGGAGATAAACAGCATGTGTTTACATTGGTCATACATGCAGGGTAGAGCCATTCTCTGCCTGGGAGACACAAATAGGTTAGAAACAAAATGAGTTAGAAAGAAATAGTGCTAGTCTAAAATAATAGCTGAATTTTGGATTGTTTTACATTTATGAAGTCATCATGGCTGCAAACATACCTACTGCTGTTACCAGTAACCTATTATAGAACTAGAATGTTGGAGTATACAGAGAGACTCTTCAATAACAACCCTTTACATGAGACACTAGGTTTTTGTTGTTCTGAAACAACAAAATTGTGAATCCTTTATATAATCAGAACTCAAAAAGTTATCTAATTCTGGAATCCCTACAGCGTTTTTAGGGATTAGTTATTTTTACAGATCTTTCAGTTTTGCTTATTTCCTTTAAAATTATTTCATTTTCTCAGATTACAATCATATCATCATTTCTCCCTTCCCTCTCCTCTCTCCAAACCTTTCCACATTCCCCTTTTTGCTCTCCTTCAAATTGATGGCCTTTTTGTGCATTAATTGTTGTTATATACATGCATGTATATTCATATATATTCCTAAATATAGAAGTGAAACCTCAGTATGCATAATGTTACTTGTATGTATGTTTCTAGGGATGACCAGTGGTACTGGATAACCAACTGATATACTCTTCCTTGAGGAAAACTATTTCTCCTGTTGTCAGCATTGCTTCATTGTCTGTAGTTCTTTGTGTAGGGTTAAGGCCTTTTGGGCTTTCCCTAAAACATGCTAACATGTCTAGTGTGTGGCTGTTGTTTAGCAAATGTTATGGTAGGGATATCACTAGTTTACTTCATACGTAGCAGATATTATTTTATTTCTTTTAGCATTTAGAGGTACCAGTTATTCATTTAAATCAACATTTGACATTTGAATAAAGTCAGATCTACAACACAGTTTCTGATCTTACCATTTAAAAATCAGAAGCCCCTCCCTTTTAAATAGTATCTCATCCTAAAGACAGCGATGTGGGATAGTTGTCCCTAGGGCCAGTATTAGCGCTCTTCCCAGCCTTCCTCCTGTTTTCTTACTGAACCGGAGCTTAGGTGACATGGTCTGGCCAGGAAGTCCAGGGATCGTTCTGTCTATAGCCCCCTGGTTTGTGTCTCCACATGTAACATGTAAGCAGCTAAAGATCAGGGATCCCTTCTGTATTCTGATTGAGTGAGGGGTAGAGCTCAGTCAGGAGAGTACTTACCTAGCTCTTCTCNACACACACACACACACACACACACACACACACACCCATTTTACATTTTGCCTTTCTGAAAATCATCTTACTAGGAAAACATGGAATTGGTACAATTATTTTTATACATATGTGTGTGTGCGCGTGCGCAAACAGTAGTTTTACAACTTTCACGTGCATTTGCCATATTTAGATCTGAATCTTAAAAGTGAGGAGGTGATTCACCAACCTGAGGAGAGAAGCAGTAAGGTTTTCATACAGAGATACTCTTCATAGGATACCTGCAATCTTTGTAATTCAGAGGAGATAAACAGCATGTGTTTACATTGGTCATACATGCAGGGTAGAGCCATTCTCTGCCTGGGAGACACAAATAGGTTAGAAACAAAATGAGTTAGAAAGAAATAGTGCTAGTCTAAAATAATAGCTGAATTTTGGATTGTTTTACATTTATGAAGTCATCATGGCTGCAAACATACCTACTGCTGTTACCAGTAACCTATTATAGAACTAGAATGTTGGAGTATACAGAGAGACTCTTCAATAACAACCCTTTACATGAGACACTAGGTTTTTGTTGTTCTGAAACAACAAAATTGTGAATCCTTTATATAATCAGAACTCAAAAAGTTATCTAATTCTGGAATCCCTACAGCGTTTTTAGGGATTAGTTATTTTTACAGATCTTTCAGTTTTGCTTATTTCCTTTAAAATTATTTCATTTTCTCAGATTACAATCATATCATCATTTCTCCCTTCCCTCTCCTCTCTCCAAACCTTTCCACATTCCCCTTTTTGCTCTCCTTCAAATTGATGGCCTTTTTGTGCATTAATTGTTGTTATATACATGCATGTATATTCATATATATTCCTAAATATAGAAGTGAAACCTCAGTATGCATAATGTTACTTGTATGTATGTTTCTAGGGATGACCAGTGGTACTGGATAACCAACTGATATACTCTTCCTTGAGGAAAACTATTTCTCCTGTTGTCAGCATTGCTTCATTGTCTGTAGTTCTTTGTGTAGGGTTAAGGCCTTTTGGGCTTTCCCTAAAACATGCTAACATGTCTAGTGTGTGGCTGTTGTTTAGCAAATGTTATGGTAGGGATATCACTAGTTTACTTCATACGTAGCAGATATTATTTTATTTCTTTTAGCATTTAGAGGTACCAGTTATTCATTTAAATCAACATTTGACATTTGAATAAAGTCAGATCTACAACACAGTTTCTGATCTTACCATTTAAAAATCAGAAGCCCCTCCCTTTTAAATAGTATCTCATCCTAAAGACAGCGATGTGGGATAGTTGTCCCTAGGGCCAGTATTAGCGCTCTTCCCAGCCTTCCTCCTGTTTTCTTACTGAACCGGAGCTTAGGTGACATGGTCTGGCCAGGAAGTCCAGGGATCGTTCTGTCTATAGCCCCCTGGTTTGTGTCTCCACATGTAACATGTAAGCAGCTAAAGATCAGGGATCCCTTCTGTATTCTGATTGAGTGAGGGGTAGAGCTCAGTCAGGAGAGTACTTACCTAGCTCTTCTCYCTACCCAGTCTAAGAATGCTGTTCATCATCATTTGCCTCTAATCCATGTTGGTTATCTCTTGGCCCTAGACCAATATCTAAAGTCTGTTTCACAGATGCCACGGTTTTGTTTTGTCTTTATTCATTCCATGATCATGAAGGCTTTCTTTGAATCCCTCACCTGTGCTAAGCTTGCTTCATTCAGTTCTTCACACTTGTTTCTTCTGCCTTGAATAACCTACATTTTCAGTTTTTTTTTTTTTTTTGGTTGGTTTGTACAGTGAAATGACTGCTACTCAAGACTTCTGGGTTCCAAAACCCCCATTATCTCCACCCMACTCCATTATATTATTTTTTTCTGGCTCTATGAAATTATTTGGTCTTTTATTTGAATCCCCCATCATATTGTTCTAAGGGACCTTATCTATTTTGTCTACCATTTTATTCCATATTTGCATAATAGTGCTTGGCTCTTGATAAGTATATAAATACCACTTAAAATGTGGCAGTAGAAAATTATAAGTACCAGCAGAGGAGAAACAATATTAACTTTAACTGGGATGATTAACTGCTCCAGTTAGGAATTTTCTCTACTACTTTCCCAGCTATTGGGAACTCTCTGCTCTATGCTCCGAGATTTGTCCCCAAACTTAATTCTAGGCTAAAGAATCTCTTCTTAAAAGTACGAGAGCTATATCATCTGGTCCCCCTAAAATACTTAGATAAAAGGAGCTTAATTGTGTCATTACTTTAGCCTCTTCCATTTAATTTTAAGCTCAAATAGAAGCATTTCTGTAACTTCTACACATTTTTTTTAAAGCGATCTGGTACACACAAGAAGGATGTTTGCTGTATTTTCAGACAACCTCTTTAGGGTATTCCAAATGCTCTCCAATTCTTTTCTCTAAACATTCAACTCATCAATGATCATTAGTTTCCAAACTGATTGTCCTTCTTGCACATTTCAGCTGGTCATTGTTATTTACATTGAAGTGTAACTGAACTAGTATTATGCTAATGAGGCTTTATGGTTCCCCCTACCCCAGGCCTTGGCTTTTTTGCAACAGTGTTTGTTTCACTGTGTAGCCCTGTCTGTCCAGGAACTAGTTCGGTTGACTAGGCTGGCCTTAAACTCACAGATATCTGCCTGTCTCTGCCTCCCAAGAATCTATATACAATAAATGATAATCTCTATTCTTCAGAGAATATCCCTTGGACTCTGTATGTGAACATATCATTGTAGGAATGGATAAGCTTTGGTACATAGGCTCCTGATATAAAACAGAAAGTAAGAAAAACCAGGGCTAAATGGAAAAGAGAATATATTTAGTCTTACTGTGAGCTAAGAGGTTATGTGAAGAATGACCAGTTAACTGTAGACAGAGAACATTTTAAAAGAATAAACAGAAGGAAAGAGAGGATGCACTGGGCAGTCAGTGAACTAGATCAGAACAGTGCTGAGGAGGAAAGCTTTAGTCAATACAAAGACATTTAATAATGGAAGAAGAAAACCTGTGAGCAAACAGCGCCTGAGCCAGGGGTGAGCCACAGCCACAGGTCATAAGTATGTGCACAGACGTACCGAATAAGCAATGGCTGACTCGTGAAACTGAGCTGTGATGGTTCTTTAGTTTAAAAAAAATCCTAATACTATAATTCCTCATTCATTCTTTTCTTTTTCTAGACATGATCTCATGTGGCCTAGGCTGGCTTCAAACTTGCTATGTAGCTAAGGGTAATCAAGAACTTCTGATCTTCCTATATCTACTTTTTCAGTATTAAGAGTCCAGGTGTGCACATCTCACCTAGTTTATGTTGTGCTGGGGATCATGGAAGGCATCATACCTGCTAAACAAACACCCTGCCAACAAAGCTACTTCCTTTGCATAATTCTCACAGCCTTTCTAAGGCACAGATATTGTAAGCCTTGCCATGCAAACATATCTCTTGCTTGTCTGTCCCATCTCACACCCACTCAGAGGGGACATCCGCATTGTTCCTATTGACCCCACATAAATTTTTATTAGACTAATTTTTTCTAGATTAGGGCTATATAATTAATAGTACAATACAATTATTGTTTTTAATCAAACTTCAGAGATGCTTAAGATATGAAGGGTTTCTTGATTTGTTTGTTTTGTTTTTGAAACATGATCTTCTATTATGTAGCTCTGGCTGTCCTGAACTCACTATACAGCTCAGGCTAGCCTGGAACTCACAGAGATCCACCTGGATCTGCCTCTGGGGAGCTAGGATTAAAGGTGTGTACCACCACACCCAGCTGGAGTAAAGGTACTTTTAGACATATCCTGAGACAATAATAATGGTATGTTCTTCTCTATCTTACAAAGAATCTATTCTAAGCACTAATGAACAACTCTGCTTCGTGTCTATTCAGATTCTAGATAGCTGGTACAATTGAATCAGTCCTATATTATTATGATAGCCCATTGGGAAAACATTAGCTGGTCAAAATACTGTATGAATGAATACAGGACAACAACCTCACATGYAACTTACTCATTAATAATCAAATCAGGAGCAAAGCACAGCAGACTTCCACTTGCTTGTCTGTATGATCTCCAGCCCAGGGCGAATGCCATGAGAAACATCCATGAGTACTGTAGAAGGGTCATTTGGTCATCCAGGTGTAAGTTTCTGAATCCTAGAGGGGAAATGAAGGTATAAGGAGCACTCTAGTTGACCAGTTGGCCTTGTTTGGATGTGACCTTTAGTAGATAGCCATCGATCAGATCAACACCCGGGCACTCAAAACTCTTTAATGATTTAATAAAACTTATGAATAGCTATTTTTTGGCCAATTTTGTCTATTTAAGTGCACGCAAAGTAGTATAATAAAAGAGAAATCCAAGAGTCTTTGCTTAGGATATTTCTTAATGGACTTAGATTTTTAAATTTTCCTGATATGCATCTTCTTTTGCTAAAACGGTGGGGCAGTGGCAGCTTAGGTGTTTACAGCCATAGCTTGCCAACCACTTTCCTATCTGTGAAGTCGGGACTGATGCTTAACCTTGACCTCTGCTGCACAGTTCCAGCATGGAACTTCTGTTTAAAAACACCTTTAAAATTAGAAGAAAGGTTATAGTCAATACATGACATTTCATTTAATGAAAAACTAAAATAATTTTGTGTTAGTAAATTTTGGCAGAGTCAACAAACCTGCTGTTTATTAACTTCAAAAACAATCTGAATGAAAATAAGTGGAATTCCTAAATGTCTTTCAGGTGTTGCTGTAAATGGAATTTTAGTTAGAATAATATAAGGTCTTTATCTAAAGTGAAATGCTATRTGTAACCTGAAAGTCAGGGAACAGAATCCAGAGTTTACTTTGGATCTCTCTTTTGTCCTTGTAAGAGAAACAAGATTTGCTGTGAGATCAGTCAGGATGAGAGAGAGCCTCTAGAGTCAGAGCAGATTTACCGTGGAGGGTGCTGCAGACTGACCCAAGGCTTGTGTATGGTAAGTAAATGGCCTGCCACTAAGTCATATGCCAAGCCCAGCTCAGAGTGCCTGTGTTCAATAAAATACAAAGATCTATGCCGTAGCCGTCGTCCTTCACGCCTTACCTGGTATCGCCTTTGCCCATTTCACTGCGGCAATCACTTGGCGCCCACCTAACATGTTGAGTGTGGTCATAATTCTCCATGCTGAATCTGGAATAGAGCTATCATATCCTGCATATAACACCTCAGGTTCAATCACCTCCAGCAGTGACACCAAAGTAGGGGTAAGCTGTGGTAATGCTGCAGGAACTATTGTTTTGTTAGGATTTTCAGAAGTGTCTTGTGAGACTCCTGCAGTGGCTTGCTGAATCCCTTTAATTTTTTTCTTTGTTTTTCGAGCTGTGGATATTGAAAAAAGAAAAAAGAAATGTACTAAATCAACTTTGTAGGCCAAACTTTCCAAATAAAAGAGGTCTTTAATTTCCCAAACTATTACTGAAAGAAGTAAACTATTTAAAATTTTTGGCATGTCTCTGTGAATGTGTGTGCACATGTTTGAGTGGTGTATGTACTCGCGTGTGCACGTACCTGTGCACTGCTCAAGGCCAGGGGAAGACGCTGGGTATCCGAGTCTACCACTCCTTTGAGGCAGGCTCTCTTGTTGGACTTGGAGCTAGGCTGGTGGCCACTGAGCCCCAGAAACCCCCCTGTCTCTACCTTATCCTTCAAAACGCTGTGSTCAGTAGGCATGAGCATAGCTATACTGGCTTTTGAAGTGGGTGGTGGGATCCAAACTTGGGTCTTTCATGCTTACCTAGCAAGTGATTTTACCCACAGAGCCTCTAATTTCAGGATTCTCTTACTAGTAATTTGCTAACATGGCATGGAAGGGAAAGATCTATAGGAATTCCCTCCCAGGCCTCGTCTCCTCTAACGGGGAGCCGATAGTGTACAGTTCGCCCTAAACTTCAGAATCTCCTGCCTCCTAAATGCTAGATTGTGTTGCCTTTCATTCTTCTCAGGTTTTATTAGTTCTTTGAGAATTCCCTCCAATGTATTTTGAAAACATTTACTCTTTTTTCTAATTCCTCCTAGATCCATACCCCCTTACTAACTCACCCCAGGTCTCATCTGTTATTTTTCTAAACCATAAAGTATAATTTGTGCGGCCTACACACTCTTGGTTATGCGGCCTTCCACTAGCATGGGTGACTTACAGGGCCGCACTCAGCAGCTGCTCAGCTAGGGTGTGGACTTGGTGCCCATTCCCCTCTCCATGCTGGGATCTGATCTGGTTCGAGCTTGCACACAAGTGCTATGAGTTTATGTGCCGCTTCCCTGGCGTGTCTGGAAGACATATTCCTGTAGTCGTCCAGTGCCTCCGGCTCTTACAGTCTGCTCACCCTCTTCCTGTGGCCCTGAGAAGAGGAGGAGCTGTGGCACAGATGTCCCATGTGGGACAGAGTTGTCAACTTTAAACAACCTGGATGGACTTAAAGCTCTGGGAATGGTCTGGGGAATTTGAACTCTCTATATTTAGTAACACACTGTGGTAGGCAGCATTGGGTTTCTCCTATCAAGAGAATGAGATGAATACCACTCTCTCAATATCAGCATCTTTTATCCATATTACTGTTATTCTCATTTCCTTAGTTTCTCAATATGTTTAAGTTTTTTTTAATTTTTAATTATGTGTATATGTTTTTCTCTGTGTGGGAGTGTATTTACATGACTACAGGTACCTACAGAGGCCAGAAGATGTCAGATGCCCTAGAACTAAGTTAGAGGGAGTTGTGAGTGGCCAAATGTGGCTGCCGGGAAGTGAGGTGGGATCCTCTGCCGCTGGTCCACTTGTCTATCTCTATAAAATACAGATATGGCCACATCTCTGCCATTAGTGGTCATCTAGTTCTTGCTCAGGGTCTGCATTTACAATTCAGTGCTACTTCCTCCAGGATGACTTCTCTGACTTTCAGACAGACTCAGATGACCCTTCCCTCTTGATCCTGTAATAGTATTTCTTTTGTAGCATGCCATACTATTTTGTGATTGACGTTGTAGCATAAACAGAAAGTAAGCTGCTCAGACTCAGGTACTAAATTTATGTTTTTTATGTTTGATTAGTATTTGCTAAACGGTGTGCCATAGTGACAGTGAACCCTAACAACAYGAGTYAGTTAGAGTGCTGCTTTCAACTTCAGCCAAATCCTGRCTTTYCCAGAGGGAAGTTTTTAAATAAGTGTTAATTATATAACTTTTTATATAAGCGGGGATATCAAATTATAACTTACAAGTAGTTTTTAGTTTTCTTTTAAACTTAAACCATAAAACTTATGTTGTTGGCAGAGTTGTGATAAAACATAAGTTTTCAAGAAAAAGGTGTGGTATTTTTTGAAGTGCAAACAAAATAGAGGAACATGAAATGATCTCATGCACAATACTTTTCCAATCTTAGGAAATGGTTTTAAGTTTTAAAAAAGGAGTAAGAAGGATGAAAACAAAATTGCTCCAAGTTATGTAATTTTCAATATTATGTAAGCTCTTTACTTAATATACACCCTGGCTGTCCCAAATTCAATGTATATAACAAAAGTGGATGAATTAACGCGTAAAATGATACGATTGTAGAAAAAAATCCCATTTTAATATACATTTTGCTAATTAAGCATATATAGAGTTCATTACATGATTACATTTGCTCGCTTTTATAAAAAGTAAAGTGATCAGTCCTCATGTGATAGGTAGAGAGTTCCTTTAGGTTCCATTACCTTCCAGGTTCATTCCAGCTTGAAGACATTTCCGATAGCGGCATGCTGGGCAGTTTTTTCTTCGAATTTTATCAATGATGCAATCATTTCTTCCAGCACAAAGGTAATTGTGCTGTCCTATAAGAGATTAAAAGGGCATTGTTAAAATTCCATAGATCTGTAAGGATATTTTTAATGAAAAAGCCTAACCTATTTTAGTTTTTGCTTTGAGCAAATTATCATCAAGACAAAGTCACTAATTAAGGACATTAATCTGTTTATCTCCATGAATTACAGTGTTGAGAGGGCTTGTTCTGTTCAATGAATTTAAAGTCAATTAAGACAAACCTTACTACAGTACTTCATATATAGATGTGTACAAATCATAAGAATACTCTAAGATCTAGAGACAGAATTGTATGCTATTAAACCCCCTGTACCAAAGGTCAGCACTTTAAAATCTTCTTTATATAGTTCTTTAACAGTTAGAGATGGTGTTTGCAAACACTGTTTTTATTATGAATTCTGATCTATTGCTAAAGTGACTAAAAGGAAGTAGGCTTAAAATTTGGGGGAATCTCTAAGGGAAAAAAATGACTTTATTTCATCATTTAACATTATCATGTGTAGGTCAAACAAGTTCTTCCCAATTTTAAATGGAGTAAAATGTTACCAACTTCGAACTGGTTAGATAAATCACAAACTTGGCAAACTAAACAAAGTAACAAAGATCATTATTTAATATGCCTTTAGAATATAAGGATGTGTGGAGTTACCTTTGGTCTCAGATATTGACTTAATGAGTACTAGCTAGTGTCTCCATTTTCTGGTACCCAGTATTGAAGAGCATATTATGAACTTCATTTCTCTGTGGGCAAAAATTCTAAGAATGTTAAAAAGGAAAAGGCTAAAAGTGGGTCCATCTTCCACATGTACTGTCTTCTTTAATCTGAGTATTAAATATTAATGAAAACAACTGAAGGATCCGTTTGACTGGGGCAGGGTATAGAAGCTTCCTACACACCACTTGACTGTCTACACAGAGTTAACAATCTGAGTTACTTATACAAGATGAGATGGCAAGACACTGAGAAAAGTCAGACATTTCTCAAGAAATGTTAAATCATGATGTTTAAATAGGAGTATGGAGAACATAGTTAAGTATATTTCTCTAATCTTTTGTATAAAGGTTATAAAGATAAGGTTATGAAACTGACTAATAGTTTATTTATATATATTAGTTATACAGTTATATACTGACTTTATTTCAGGGTTGCTTTCCCATGTCTAATATCTGTGCTAGCTCTTTCAAATCCTTTCTGTATTTTGTAAGCCTCCAATTTTCTTAAACACAAAATAGAAGAACTAACTCAATAAAATCCTATTATATGGTATTGGAGAGATAGCTCAGCAATTAAAAGCCCTTGCTGCTCTTGCAAAGGACCTGGGTTCAGTTTCTAGCACCTAGATCTAGCAGCAGATCACAACTGTCAGTCTCCACCTCTAGGGAATCAGATGCCTTCTAGCCTCTGCAGGCACCAGGCACACAACATGGTGTTCATACAGGTAAACATTTATACATATAAAATAAGACTAAATAAATTCTTTTAAAAAATCCCATCATGCAGCAAAAGGAGAAACAACAGATTGTATCCACAGCTAAAGCACTAAAATTTAACCACTAAGAACACCCCTACATTTGCTATCTTATAGAGAATCCCTATATCAGTGTTGCAGGAAAAACTGGGGAAAAATACTTCTAGAGTAGAAAGAACTCAGTGTTTTATTTATGTCTAACTAAAAGATTGAACTATGTGTATTTTGCTGATATTTATTTCTTTATCCAGTGTGTAGTGTAACTGAGAATCTTAGCTATGGGCTCAGGCGATTATAATAGAATGATCCACTAGAATATTCATTCCTTGTAACAAAACAGGGGATTTGAGCTAGTGTTCATTATTTCAAAAGAATGGCCATGTACTACTAATTACTAATATTAATTTCCCAACTGTCCTTTTAAGACAAACATCTGCCACCTGATAAATTTCCTTTCTAACTTCTTGATGTCTAGGGAAGAGCCTTCAGATCATCCACACTGTTGTTTATTGATACTTTTGGCTAAATCTACTTTTAGCGCTTGACAGTGGCTTGCTATTTATGATAGTTTTAGTAGTCAGCTTACARAATTCAAGATACCCAGTGATATCTGCCTCCTAATGCAGTGCAATCCCTTCCAAAATCACACCAATGCTGSCTTCCACGACTAATACAATGTTGCAYAGAACAAAGTGGTAAATGAAATGGGAAACACGACACAGGGCATGTAGAAGATGCAGACTACAAACTGTACCAGGAGTATCAGAAAATTAGATGTAGACTGATACTATCAGCTTAAGCTTCTATAGCTGTTCTTAGTAACATCTCTTGTGATTACTTTTATTTCAGCATTTACTTGTATTATAATCTAGCAGGTATCCAGGGCTTGCCAGATGCATCTTTAAGGGTCTTTGTGGAGAATAAGACCTTACGTGGAGACCACTTTGTTGCAATTCCAGCTTTGCCACTTCAACTTTCTGAACCTTTTTGCTAGTCTGGCAGACACAGATCCTAACGGGGAGTAAGTGTTCACAGGGCCACTAATTAAATGTGTGAACTACACACATGGCCCACGAAAAGTCATTGACAACTCTCCGTCTTATGGTCTACCAATACAGTTATAGATACTTGTGGGTAAAATGAATATAAGTAAAAAGGGTATAAGAACATGGAGAACTCCCAGGATCGTGGATTAAAGAAACAGGTTCATCTTATGTAAATAACAAATGTGTAAAACTTAAGTATAATTTATAGTATGTGTTAAAAATGTGATGTGAAATACGTAATGTA
The DNA here is from genome assembly GCA_002335545.1 of Apodemus speciosus. Classification (NCBI taxonomy): domain Eukaryota; kingdom Metazoa; phylum Chordata; class Mammalia; order Rodentia; family Muridae; genus Apodemus; species Apodemus speciosus. Next base: position 141,764 of record BDUI01000338.1, on the reverse strand, counting down.
AGTAATATCAAATAAAGTTTAATAATTTTAAAAATTAAATGCTACAAACTATGTTATGGATTTTACAAGTCTAGATAAGATTTTTCTTTGAATTACAGTAGCAAGGGTTTACAGAATGTTAGCCCTGGAAAGTGCCTTTGAGAACACTGAAACTCAAGTAAGAGAGGAAACAGAGCCAAGTGAATTACTCACTAACATTATACACAGCTAGAGGTTGTCTTACTAATGTAATCTAGCCACCACACTTTGCTGAAATAATTAAATGATAAATATTTTAAAAATAGTGTAGCTATTACTTAATTTTATCTAAGGAACTGAGTTCATTTTAACTAAGAATTAAATATTTATTTTCTGGTTTGATCCCATTAAGATGTTTCTGTGTAGGGTATATAAAATATCTCTGATTCTAACCAGTTGCTCTGGAATGTGAACCCACCAACCCATGACCGCCCTGTATGGTTCTTACAGTGCAGTCACCTTCTTTGAAACCAGATTTCTCCTATGTGGTAATCTCTGTACTTTGTTAATTTGGCCTTTATTTTAGTAGGTTGTGACCTCAGTCATTGTGGTACTTAACATGACCTCCTATTTCTTTAACAGGAAAAAAGTAAAGGAAAGAATGCTGTTCCTTCCTTATTGTTCCTTCCCAGGGTCACTGATCTTGTCAGACTGGTAAAGTTGGTAGCTTTGAAACCAGCTTGCTTATGGGGAATGAAAACCCACCATTCTCAGACGGCACAGCCTCAGTGTACAGCCAGTCCTCACAGCAGCAGTCCTCACAATGCTTTCTTTAGTTCTTTCTCAGACTTAACTTAATCAACTTATTCTAGTTCTTCTTAATCCTGTCCCTTCCCAGTGAAGGACTTAAGAGCCGCCATGCTTGCCCCTGAGTCAATGTCTATCATTAGTTGACTTTGTATACAATGAACAGTTAAAAATTTACTGTGAGAAATGGAAACAAAAACGAAACTCTTCAAAACACACACTACCTTCCACTGCTCTTTTAAAGAATACTTTACAGCTTCCACATGTCAGCACCCCATAATGGCATCCTGAAGCTTCATCGGAGCACACCAGGCAGAGTTTGGGAGGTGGTCCCGTTGCGGTTGAGGAGCTCGATGGAGGAGAGCTCACATCTGGTCTCATTCCAGGGCTATAGGAAGAGGATAAACAGTGTTATGGTTGTCATGATTATGAAAGGAATGTCAGGATATATTTCTTTTCCCTTCTCATTCCACACCAGCATGTCCACACTGAATTCTGTCTTTTAAGTGCTAACAAGCACCAAAATACCCGATTTCAATATACTGAAACATACTATTTTTCTATATGAAATGCATTAAACTGGCAAAGTGGTACAGTAGTTAAGATCATTTGCCCAGCGGGCATGAGGACTTGAGTTCAAATCCTTACTACTTTCTTAAGAAGACCATAACTGTGCATGCCTATAATCCCAGCATTGGGGAAGAGAGTCAGGTGGAGAAGGGCTCACAGCCAGTCAGCCTAACTAAAACAGTGAGGTTACCATTCAGTGTCTGTCTCAAGGCAGAACAGTGGAGAGCAAGAGAAGATACCCTATGTACTGCTCTGGTCTCTACACACTTGCATACTCCCATGCATGTGAAACATATACACACAACAGTAAAAGAAATACGAAGTGCTTCCAAACAGAATGATGTTGTGGTTTACTTAGCATATAATTGCTATTTTTTTAAAAAATGCATTATTTTTTAAGTGTTTAACTGGCAAGATTAAAAAAATGAATTAGACTCATAATAGCCATAAAAACCAAGAAATGATATCTCTGCTATACCCCAAATTGCTGAGAACTTCAATCTTTTCCTTTTAAGTTCTTACATCAATCTCACTATCATTCTATCCATTCTGTCTACTATAGAAAGAAATACATACCCTTTTAGAGTTTGACCCGAGCTGAGACGATAGTTTCTTATAGCTTAGGAAAGATCATTCCAGAAACATTACCATGTATATTGGAAAAAAACCTCTAGTTTTCTATTCTGAGTACAACCATTTTGCTCCCTCTCAACCAGAAAACCCTGAGAAAACACCGAAAACTCTCAGTCGGCTGCTCTGACCAGGGCTCTCTTTCCATTCTGCAAACTTCTTACCATCATGGGAATGAGCAAGGTAGAGTGTTGATTATTAGTTTAAAGTTCTTATTGAAAGTCTTGACGTTTTCAGAGAATTTGAAAGAACAATGGATATTTATCCTTTACCCAAAGCAATGAAGGTAGACGATGAATTAACTATTACACTTCGTATTAAGTGATTTTCAATACTGAATTGTCCTAAGGAACTCTTGCCACACATGCTGACTCTGGAACAAAAGCATATATATTGCTAAAAATAATCTCTAGCCTTTTGCTTCTGATTACACTGCCTATTCCTTGTCTTGTTATATCCTCTCCAACAGACTTTAAAAACTACAGACAGTATCGACTCGTTGGGTGTGGAATTCCTCCTGTTAAGTTGTGTTGTTTATCACTTATATAATAAGAAAGTTCACACACATCAACACCGTCTTTCTATGAACTTTGCTCAGTTTAGTCCCTAAGAGATGGTACTTAGGAATAAGCTAGACTGGATGTAGCTTGTCTCTTCATCCTTTACACATGATTTTATTTCAGCCTAGCAAAATCTCAAATGCAAAAAAAAAAAAAAAAAAAAAGAAGAAGAAGAAAAAGAAAAGAAAAAAATATTAATACATTCACAACTAAAACATTTTCTTTCTTTAGTTAGAAATAACAAATAATGTTTTTTAATTGCTTCTTTAGGGACAAAAATAAAAAACCTAGTAACTGTAGCTGGGAGCTGTTACTTATCCCTCTAATCCTAACACTTAGGAAGCTGAAGCAGAAAGATTGCTACAAAATGGAGCCCTGCCTGGGATCTGCCAGTTCTGGGAAACCCTGTGAGACCCTTTCTCAAGAAAAACAGAAACAAACAAAAATGTGTTAAAATGCTATGAAGTCATTAAACCCAAGGTTCACCCAAATTTAATCCTCAAGTGAATCTTCCTGCACGCTGCCGACTGTCTGTTGATCCAGTGGCTTAGTCAATAGGACAGCACTCCCACCATCTAGTTCTGGGAACAGGTCTAGGGTTTCACATTGTTCTCTGAGCACTGTCAATAGACTTTCTGCTTGTTTCCATATCACAAGGTATTGATTCCTTGCTAGGTTTGGGCAAGTGGACTAAGTGCAAAATGAGAGCCTCTGATCGAAGAGAATCTGGACATGACTGCTGTGGTTGGGCACAGCCTCTGGTTAATGCTGGCTTGGAAGGCAAAGCTGCTGTTTTGGGTCAATGGTGCTGGGGTGAGCACAGAGTAGCAATGTTCTAGGGGAGCAAAACCTCCCGAGCTTCTCTGTTCTGACGACTCTCCTATTGGTCAGCCAATCTCTTCTCATCTAACATCTATTTTTAGGGACCAGCAAGTTGCTTGTATATTTAGTTTATGGAAAATGAGCACATTGTTTAAAAATTTTTAAAGTCAATTCTATAATGTTTACTTTACCTGTTTTAAATATAATATTCACATATGTAATATATATGTATATATTTGAATTTTAAACAGTATTTAGGTACATCATGGTCTCAGAACACTTCCATGAAGGGAATCTCATTAATCCTCTAAACAACCTTGTGATAAGATGTCACCATCCCTAGATGAGGTCATGTAAACAGTGGCACGTGGCTGACCAGGGAGAATACGGATTTGTTTTGGATCTATCTGGGCAGTCCCTCTGGGTAGTCCCACTTGACAGCTCGTATAGCTTTTGGGAAGCGTCACCTGTGTTTAATAAGTTTAGATATCTAGTACATGGTCTTGCAGCAAGGAATTGAACCGTAAATATTCACTATTTTCTTTCTTTCTCTTTTTATATTAGATATTTGCTTTATTTACATTTCAAATGTTATCTGCTTTCCTCGTTTCCCCTCTGAACACCCCCTATTCCCACCCCCTTCCCCCTGCTCACTAATGCTCCCACTCTTGCTTCCCTAATCTGGCATTCCCCTATACTGGGACATCGAGCCTTCACAGAGGCCAATGGCCTCCCCTCTCACTGATGTCCGACAAGGCCATCCTCTGCTACATATGCATCTGGAGCCATGGGTCCATGTGTATTCTTTGGTTGGTGGTTTAGTCCCTGGGAGCTCTGGGGGTCCTGGTTGGTTCATATTGTTGTTCCTCTTATGGGGCTGCAAACCCCTTCAGCTCCGTGGGTCCTTTCTCTAGCTGCTCCACTGGGGACCCTGTGCTCAGTCCAATGGTTGGCTATGAGCATCCACTTCTCTATTTGTCAGGCACTGGCAGGAGCTGGTTCTTTGAGAAAACCAACAAGATGGATAAACCCTTAGCCAAACTAACCAGAAGGCACAGAGACAGTATCCAAATCAGCAAAATAAGAAATGAAAAGGGAAACATAACAACAGAAACTAGGAAATCCATAAAATCATCAGATCCTACTACAAAAGCCTATACTTAACAAAACTGGAAAATCTGGGTGAAATGGACAATTTTCTAGACAGATACCAGGTAGCAAAGATAAGTCAGGATCAGATAAACAATCTAAACAGTCCCATAATCCCTAAAGAATAGAAGCAGTCACTAATAGTCTCCCAACCAAAAAAAGCCCAGGACCAAATGGGTTTAGTGCAGAGTTCTATCAGACCTTCAAAGAAGACCTAATGCTAATACTCTTCAAACTATTCCACAAATTAGAAACAGAAGGAACACTACCCAATTTGTTCTATGAAGCCACAATTACGTTGATACCTAAACCATACAAAGACCCAAAAAAGAAAGAATTTCAGACCAATTTCACTTATGAATATCGATGGAAAAATACTCAATAAAATTCCCAACAAACCGTATACAAGAACACATCAAAATGATCATCCATCATGATCAAGTAGGCTTCATCCCAGGTATGCAGGGATGGTTCAATATATGGAAATCCATCAATGTAATCCACTACGTAAACAAACTCAAAGAAAAAAAAAAACCACATGATCATTTCAAGAGATGCTGAGAGAGTATTTGACAAAATCCAACATGCCTTCATGATAAAAGTCTTGGAAAGATCAGGAATTCAAGGCCCATACCTAAACATAGTAAAACAATGTAAAACAATATACAGAAAACCAGTAGCTAACATCAAACTAAATGGAGAGAAACTTGAAGCAATCCCACTGAAATCAGGGACTAGACAAGGCTGCCCACTCTCTCTCTACCTGTTCAATATAGTATTCAAAGTCCTAGCCAGAGCAATTAGACAATAAAAGGAGGTCAAAAGGGATACAAATTGAAAAGAAAGAAGTCAAAATAACACTATTTGCAGATGATATACTTAAGTGACCCCCTAACCCCCAATTCTACCAGCGAACTCCTAAACCTGATAAACAACTTCAGCAAAGTGGCTGGATATAAAATTAACTCAAACAAATCAGTGGCCTTCCTTCTACTCAAAAGATAAACAGGCTGAGAAAGAAATGAGGGAAACAACACCCTTCACAATAGTCACTGTTTTCTTAAGGAAAACAAAACTTAAGTCTAAAATCTAGGACAGTGGTCTCCAAATGGTCACGTAGAAATTAGGCTGTATGCAAAATATGTTCAGGCTACTGAAGTGTGCTCTATGTAGATGGCAAACAGAGTTAAAACTAAATAAGGGAAGAATCTAGAGACCAAGCCAGGTTCGGGGAGCTGTCTAGATGTACCGGTAAACACGCAGTACCTGGGAGGCTGCACGGAAGGCTGTGTGCCATAGACTAAGTGTGGGAAACCAGCTTCTGTCACGCAAAATGGAACTGACTGGGCTATACTGACCATTCTTTTTAATAAGAAATAGATGAATACAGCTGCAAATGTTTGCTACAAAATTTCTAAGGAGGGTTAGGGCTCAACAAAATGATTAGTTCTCCATGGAAAATAACAGACATCTTTCATAAAAGCTATTTTTATGAAAGAAATTAAAGTTACATTATAGTAACTGATTCTTATCACCACTATCAAGTGCTAACAGTGCAAGTATTCATGTCTCTTTCTATTTTGTCACATATTAAAGATACCTGTATTGATATTTATAGAACAACATTTTGCTTTCTCAAAGATGCTCAGTGGACTTGACACCCTTCAACTATGAGGTGACTGAATACAAAGAGTACTATATGTTAAGTTCATTATGTGCAGCTATCATCACAAAAATATTCTGATATGGTCTTGGAGATTCTCAGGGGTCTTCAGAATACACTGTGAGAATTGCTGTCAGGGAGAGCATGGGTGTTGATAATACAATAGCATGGTAATCATTTAGTATCTATAAATTCTCCATTGTCCTGTTTCTAAATAGGATATTAATGAACTGAGTAAAACAAAGTGTTATTGTGTACTACAGTATAAGGAGATGTTAACCTTTTTTTTATAAACCCAAGTGTTGTGATTGAGTTAAGCCTTCAGTTTAGGTGAATTTAATCAATAATTTTTCAATGCAGTACAAGAATCTACCCAGAAAACAAGTATTAACTACCATGGGAAAAGCTGCCATCAGTGGGTTAATTTCAACAACTACTAATGGAGGAGGTGTATTCTCATTGGCTTGTCAGTTTTGTACAAATGCTATAGGGCTGTAGTTCTCAATAGGGGCAAGTTTTGTTCCTAGGGGACATCTGGTAATGTTGGAAGATGTTTTTAATTCCTCAAAAATGGGGGGGAAAGCTACTTTTGCAAGGGATAATAGGCCCAAGATGTGGTAAACACCCTCTGGTGTACAAGACAGCTTCCTACTAGAATGGCCTAGTTTAGGTGTCAGCAGTGGTGAGATCCATGAAACTTGGCCAAAGCTTTTAGCACATAAACTAATATGAATAAATAAATAAAATCAGACAAGAACCAGAAACATTTTTAAAGTGTGTGATGCCCATTCTGGAATGATAAAGCTAGAACACAATCCCTCGATTCACAGCCATGATTCAGAGAGAATCTAGGAAGAGAGAAGAGAAAATTTATAAGAGCCAGAGGACAGGAGCAGATCTGAGATATGGACAGGACCACTGTACGCATGAAATCTCAACAGTATGGTTGCCTAAATACGACCGGAGTAACGTAATACCAGTCGACATGCCAGTGTGGAAGGGGGATAGCTTACAGGGTCCGATCTCTAGATGAAAAGCTACAGGCTATGACTGCTGAAAGAGAATCAGTCTGTCAGTGATGGCACGTGCCCTCTAATTGGTTGTCAAATACCAAGGAATCATGCCTAGAAAACATTCATCTGAGGACTGGTAATGTACTCAGCAGGTTGTATCTTATACACACAATACACCACTATAACTGAAGAAAAAGAGGCTATAAATTTAAGAAGGAATTGGGGCAGGGGCTGACAAGGTGGAGTCGGAGAGGAGGAGAATATTACATAGTAGTCATATGTGAAATTTGCAAAAACGAAAAAAAAAAACCTAAACTAATAATTTTTTGAAAGAAATGATTGCTCTACTGATGTTGCCACTGTAGTTTTTAGAGTTCAGACAAGTCCAAAGAGAGGTTCAAAATGGAGTAGAAGCCAGAGACTATACAGGCCTGGTTATCAACGAYAGAATTAGCTTGAGTCAGTAATTTAATTTTCCCCTCTAGGGCTAGCAGTAAAAAGTGGATTTACACATTAAAGTCCCCGGTACTTTTCTTATCTGTTCGTTAGGAAAACTGTAAACACTCAGGGCACACACCAGGTGACTATACTTTCTGACTCTGTTTATCTTTGCTTTAACTAAAAGATTACTGATTTGTTTAATAATACACTATGTATTAGTTTTCAAACCAAATATAAAAGTACTCAAGGGGAAGACTTTGACCACATTTCTGTCCTATGTTTTCAGTAGGACATATTTTACTTTATTTTAGCAATACAAGGAAGACTGATTATTGTTCTTTTTGCTTTCCATTTATGGAGAAAGGTTTCACTTTTAGGTGTACATAAAGAATCTTTCTCTAAGATTTTGATTAGGTAAGAGGGAAAAATCAGTGTTTCCTTTGAAAATACATAATTTCTTACTTGCTTCATAGATCAGTCAGACATCTGATTAGGATTTTGAAAATCAGATGATTTGTTTCCACAAATAAAGGTAGAATAAGATAAAATTTTCTTCATGAATTTTTCAGTTTGAGCTAAGAAATGATAGGTTAATATTGTTCTTCCTTTGAAGTTGCAAACCCCTTCAGCTTCTTCCTTTCTCTAACTCCTCCATTGGGGACTCTGTGCTCAGTCCAATGGCTGGCTGTGAGCATCCAATTTGCAAGGCTCTGGTAGAGCCTCTCAGGAGACAGCCAAATCAGGCTCCACTGGGAAAGGGGATAACATTTGAAATGTAAATAAAGAAAACATTCAATTAAAAAAAAGAAAGAAAGAAATGATAGGTTAATGTGGAATGAAATAATCTGTGATATATTGTGTTCATTTATCAAATGAGCTGTTTCGATCTTCATTTTGTTGTAAAATGTTATTAGCAGGAATAAAATACTAAAATGAATGAAGATCCTAACTCCACATCATGCATCATTTACACTCACTTATGTAAGTCAGAAGCTAGATTAACAAACAAGCCATAAGGATTTTCAGGAAGGATGGGCAAAGGTGGAAGTTTCCTCTCTGAACTCTTAACATTCCAAGGGCTCGCCATGTCAGTTCTCTGGGCATTCTTTGCTTGATCATAAAAATCAAAGTCTTCTGCCCATATGCTCCAAATAAGCAGGCCAACTTTTCTAAGTGGGGTTCAACAAGAAAGAATAAACTTTGATCTGTAAATGATTTGGGGGTCCTATATACTTATATTTGAGAATAAATTGGTCATCTAAAGTCTAATCTACTTCACAGGAAAAAAATAATGTATTTCTTCCTTATGAACAGTCAATYCTGGGCCTGGATCTTATGTTAAGTAATTTATCTCTTAACAACTGTGTCATCTTTTATAGAGGAGAAAATATTATAAATCTTGTAAATTCCATGTACTCTCTTTCTCATGCTGTGTTCTTGGTCATGTTAACTCAGTTTTTGTTAAGAAACATGAGTTTTAAGGAGGAGTGGTGGGGTAAGATGAAGGAAGATTGGTAAGGACAATTAATGAGAGTTTTTATTACATGGTTCGTATTCGTTTCTAGAATGAAGATGTGCTTTTACTTATGTTTGATGTTTCTTCACTATTAGGAACATACAGGATAATAACTGATTTGCTGGCATCTGAACTATAGAAGATTTCATACAGAATTATGAGCATGCCATCTTCACAGAAGGCAAGACTATGATGGAGGCAATGGTCAGTTAGTACTGACTTGAAATATTTACCCTCACATCTTTGAAGTGCACTTCCACTAGAAATAGGATAGTAACTTGCTTTCACTATTTTTAATCTGTAAAATAATTTGAAGCAGTCAACAGTCTACATGTCTGTGAAATCATACCAAGAGTACAGTTATCATCCTGCAACTAACACTTTTTGGTCAAGGCAGGCTGTGAACTTTCAATCCTACTTCAGATTCCTCCTGGATGATAGGAATATAGGTATATACTGTCACATTCAGCTTTCTTTTCTGATTCTTAAACAGAGATTTGAATTCATTTACTATGCTTAATAGCCTACACACAAATGCAGAGATTTTGCCATTTTTGCCGTTTCTCATATCTTACCTTTTACGGCTTTGTCTGTTTGGAGACATAGTCTTATAGCCCAAGTTCTATTTTTTAATCCTTATACACTATGCCAATTTTCTCTTTCTTGTCCTCTCTGTGACCACCTTAAATATATTCATCTTCCACCACTGCAGTGATTTATCCTAAGCTGTCCTATCCTTAGCCTTTTCTCTTTCCATTCCAACCAACCCCATCACTGTCGACAGTCATTCCTGTCCTAATTAAAAGTCTAGGGGCKTCTCCGATGTGTRCAGTGTAAGCACAATATGGCTCACAGGCTGGCCCCTTCGTGTTTCCAATCATGTGTCTTTCTACAAACATAAACCATTTGGCGTGTCATTTCAGAGAACCTGTGTTGTATAAATATTTAGGAAATGCCTAGTATGCACTATGTTTCTCCTGGGAGTCTTTGCTTAGACCTGTTCCCCTATCCTGATGGATCTACTGTGGCATTTCTGAACCATAAGATTTTGGGACTCAATCACTGGCATGTAACATTTTACACAGTGCCTTTTTAGTAACTCCTTTGAAGAGGCACAGGGCCATGGCTTGTGCCTCTTTACATGATGGGCCTCTTACATGTGCTTCTAATAAAGATAAAAATGTGTGTGTGTGTATACACACACACATATATACATACATACTAAATAAAATATCCTATCTGACCTGGGAAAGAATTTGAAGCACCTAATATGATAGGTTATAATATATATATATATATA
>BDUI01000338.1:115541-129519 GCA_002335545.1 Apodemus speciosus | reverse complement strand
ATCAGGAAGGAACCTGCGGGTTCTAAGACCCCAGAAGAGGGCAGGAACCCTGCTGAGGACCATCCTTACTTGAAATGTTGGTTTTCCTCAGAATAAAAGTTACTGTAATTGCTGAAATGGACACAAACCCTGAAGCCAGAAAGAATGGGGGAAAGTAACTTAAACTCTCAGGAGAGGAAGCAATGACTCCACATCTACTGCAGTGGGAATTAAAATTAGTTGGCTAAGTATATTCATGGGTTACAGGATTACATTTTCAATAGGAGACTAYTTGCTTTTCTTCTTGCTAATAATAAATAGTATCATATACTATAGAATTGTAAATGCTAAAGCAACTACAATTTTCCATCCAGTTAGGAAGAAAAAACTGGAATAAACTCTATATGACTATCATCCTCATTACTGAATACAGAAGGCCTAAAACCTTTTTCCTTGTTTCTCTGTACCCAGTCCAAAATTCTACTCCAAGAATATTGCTTCAGATCCACTTAGAAATATACAATGAGAAATAATGAAATTACCTAAGCTGGATTAGAATTATAGTTTAAAAATTCAGAAAATAAAGCCATCTGTATTCATCTGCAGAAGACCAGCAGATCTTATACATATCATTTTCTTCTTTCCACAAATCTGCATGTAGTTTCATATAAAACCAGAGGCAATTGCTATGTATCTCATTTTTTTCCCACATGTGGGGCACTGTTTGTTTGCTTAGTTAAAATACTGGGGTAACTATCTATAGATAATCTTATTTTTAAGGGTGTCTAACCCAAGCTGGCATTGAATTCCTTAGGTAGCCAAGGATCAAACTTTTGGTCCTCCTGCCTCTATCTTCTTCCACTTGCTAGGGCTGCAGGCATGCGCTACCATCTGTGGTTCCTGTGTTGCTGGCAATAAAACTCAGGGCCTCATCAATGCTGAACACAAGCATCCCACTCTCAGATCACATGATGTTAGGGATTCAGCTACAGTTTAATCATTCTCTAGATACTGGTCCTACTTTAATTTTAATTTGCATAAGTTAAATTGGTAAGGATATTCCATGAATTAGCTTAGGATTTTCTATATGTACCATAATGGTATTTTTCTTGTTTCTTTTATACAGGGTCTTCTATGTAGTTCAGTCTATGTACACCTTGAACTTCCTTCTGAGTGCAGGGAAAATATATATATATATACACACACACACATATATATGTATGTATACATATATATATATGTATATGTATATATATATATACACACACACACACACATACACATACACATCTATGCACCACTCTAGCCTGTATTTTAAAACAGGATGTATTACTACACTGCTTATCTTGTGATCCCAGAAAAGTAGGCAGAGTGAAAATATCCAGGCCTTTGCACACACATTAGCTTCTTACAACAAAAGCCTGTTAAATGTTCAGTTGGTAACAATTGCCTTGTTTTTATTTTGTGGTGCTTGTCTTCTCTCACAAAGAATCAGGTCATTTAGAATTTAGTCCATTAGGATATGTCTATAAAGTTTTGTCTTAAATTTTAAAATATTTTAAGTCTAATGAAGAATCTCTAATGCTTAGAATTCTTAGTACCGATATTGAACACATGATACCAGTATTTGTTAGCTAAAGTAAAATGACCGGCTAGATATTGCTCTAACTAAAAATGATACCATATATAAACTTTACTCTCACTTTACTAGGTTCTTGGAAGAACTGTGTCATTTATTTTTATTCTTTGAGGTTTATGCTTTCAAAGATGAGAAGATATAAGCAACAGTCTACAAAATAGACTTCTGGCATGTTTTTAAATAGTAGGAATAACTAGGAAGAAACCTAATTATCAAAATCAGAAAGAGTGATCAAGAGTTTGGCCAGAACATTTACAGGCTTCTTTTTAATGGGTTATAACTCCTTTTTGAAAAGAGGTCCAAGTCTTACATGAAAAATTCAAATGTTCAGTAAAATATGTATATTTACCCCAAAGGGGACCTGTGAGCAGACAAAAATAAGTAAGCTGTGTCTAAAGAAAAGAAAGCACTCCAACCGCATAGAAATATTTTTAGGTTTAGTCAAATATGGATTTCAAATAAAAGAATAGAAAACTCACTTGAAAAATGGTCACTTTTTCTCCTCTCCCAAACAAACCCAAACAAACCACACGACACATATATAAATGTATAAATCAGGGACTCTAAATAGCTAGTAAACAGAGGGGAAAACGTTATTGAACTTCATTTGTAATTATGAGGCTTCAAACTTAAGCCATATTGAAAGTCCACTGTATACCCAGCACCTTGGTAGAAAAGAAACAGTGAAGAGGAAGGAAGTTTATAGGCACATTTAGTTTGGAAGGCAGTGTGACATTATCTTGTCACGTCTGGTTATCCAGCACCTCCATCGATGAACAAGCAGCCACAAAAGAGCCATGCATCACAAAACATACAAGGATGCCCGCAGCAGCAGTCCTCACTATAGACTCAAAAGCGGAACCAGGCAAATGCTCTCAACGGTGGAATAGATACTAAGCATCTACATGTCCTACCCCTGAGGATAAAGTTCTATCCTTACAAGAACAACCACCATAGTCTGCACACATAGTCTGGGACAAAGAAAACATAAAATGACAATCGTGTCCCTAAGACTTCACAAACAGCTATTTGCATGAAATCCACAAACAAAGTTTTAAGTATATAAATAGGATAGTTAAAAAGCAAGAAAAATAAGTATCATATTTGTCAGGGTAGTGGTTATTTTTATAGAGGAAGAACAGAGTGGGATGGTATCTTACACAGCCACCCAGGAATCCTCCAGTGTATTGCTAATGTGCTGTTTCTTGCTCTAGCTAGGAATTCYAAAACTCCAAGCTTCTTAACCATTCTTATATAAAAATGTTTTGGTTCAAAACATCCTTTATTAGCAGGAGCATTTTGTTTTGTTTGTTTGTATCTGAGACAGGGTATTATTATGTTGCACTGGGTGCCTAGAACTCTGAGACCGGCCTGCCTCCCAAGAACTGAGATGAAAGGTGCATTACCACCACATTGGCCTTGGCTTAACTTTAAAAATTCAAATAAAGAAGCAGAAAAATCTCCTCATCCCTTCTAACCTAGTTTTCATGACTTCCCTCCTTCTATTGTTTTAAGTCCTTTTTTTTTCATTTTATTTTTTGAATTCTTAGACTGGTTTTATTTTCCTATATTTGTTCCTATTTGTTTTATTTCTGGGTCATCTTATTTTTTCTGTTTCACTTGTTCTATTAAGATTTTCAATTGTGTCACTGCCTTGCAATTTCCAAGGTCTCAGTTACAGCTTCTGAAGGTTTCTCTAAAATGCAACACACCATTATTATTTGATGAATGCTGTTCTTACGTCTAAACATAAAAATGATAGTTTGAGGGAAGTTTCCTTTTCCCTCCATGTTTTCTATTCTCCCATATGGGTGTTTCTTTTTCTTTGATTTCTGTTGCAAAAAAAGGTTAGTTCTCCTTTGGTCACTCACCCATCCATACTCCCCTGTGCAGCCAGGAAATGCAAGGGCTTTTTCTATAAAAATACAAGCAGCAACAGTGGAGGCTGATGACAAAGGAAGTTTAAGTTGTACTCCTTGGTGAAGGGAAAGACTCGGCATGTATTAAGCGGGTTACATCTTCAAACAACGAGCAAGGGGATGACACAATGCTAAGGAAGTAAACTGACTTAATCTCAACTCTGCCTCATCTAAGACTTAGCTGGCTCTGTTAACTCAAAAATTAGAAATGTTCTTTCACTTATAAAGTTTGACACTGAATACTTTTAAACATGAATGCCAATAAGAATATAAAAATAATATTCACCACTAGTCTTTTAAAGAGACATCTATAGACAAGGGTCACAAATACCACAAATCTTATTTCTTTTAAAAAAGAGTAAGTCTTCCAACTGCAGACTGTTCTAATAGAATATGAACCCTGTACTGTATATTTCTAACCAAAGAGTTGAAATTAAGATGACATTACTCAATATTAACATGCTATTAAATATTCTTGGATATTATTCATTGTAAAGTAGAATTGTTGGGAAAGACAAAACTAAATTGTTGCAGAATATAGAACTATTTAGTTTACAATAAATAAATAGGGCAAATGTCTTCAATATTACTATGAAGTCAACTAAAATATAGTGCTATGGGCTGAACTTCAGCAGAGTTTCATAGCAAAGAAAATGAAGAAGCAGGGGAACTGTATTTTATCACGTCTCCTGGCACACACCCAGCTGATGTTTGTCTAGGATGGTGCAATGGTTGAGTCATGAGTGCTCGCACTGATGCCATGTTCAAAAGTACTGACACGCTCTAAAGAGCAGATAATCAGGGAGGCAGAAATATGCTATGCCTTAAGAATCTTTAATTATTTTCCTTTTAGTTATTTCACTTGACCTGATATTAAATGATGCTAACTCTAACCTGGTGTGCGAGCAGGGTATAGATGCTCTCTGCATCAATGACTTCATTATCTTATCCTGATACTATCTTTGAGAATGGGTTATATTAATWTTGCCTCTTTGGGAACAAAGACAAGATTAGTAAACAAGTTGCAGGGGTCAAAGCACAACTTGGCAGCTCCTGACAGGAGACCTGTGACTGCCTTCTCTTGTGTTCTCCGTGTTGCTGTCACATGGATGTAAGATTTACCATGGACATATATCTGATAATCACATTTGAAGAGAAGTTGGACATAGCAAGTAAAGGTTTTATGGCAGTACATTACCAAAACAGTAACAACAAAAGATCCCCCAATTGTTTAGGACTGAATCAGAAAGTCCTGAGCAAAGGTACAAGGAAAACAGATCACGCTCGCTCTGAATCAGAAGCCAGGAAACTTGCTGTGACTTAGGACCGTAGTGTAACTAGGAAGAACAAGAGTCTGTTTTTATAAAGCATCTGTAGTTCATTATAGATGATATAAGGAAATGGTAAGTTATATACACTATGAAAGAAGGGGGCCTTAATAACCAGAGACTAACACAATCTATAAATATAGAAAGTTAAAATTTTCTAAATATGGACATTCTCTGGATTAAGAGAGGAAAAACCAACTGTCCAATCCCTGTGTGTGTGTGTATCAGAGAAAGAGAGAGAGAGAGAGAGAGAGAGAGAGAGAGAGAGAGAGAGAGAGAGACAGGGTTTCCCTATGTCCAGGAGACAAGGCTGGCCTCAAACTTCACAGAGATCTGACTACCTTTGCCTCATAAGTGCTGGGATTAAAGGTATAGTATATACCATCACACCAGGCTAAAATGAAATAGTCTTAAAATATGCCAACAGGATGATAACTTCAAGTTCCATTAAGTTGCCTGCAAAATTCATGATGTCTTTGTTTTTAACAGTTGAATAGTATTCCATTGTGTAGATGTACCACATTTTCTTTATCCATTCTTCAGTTGAAGGACATCTGGGTTGTTTCCAGTTTCTGGATATTATGAATAAAACTGCTATGAACATAGTTGAGCAGGTGTCTTTATGGGATAGTGGAACATATTTAGGTATATGCCCGGAAGTGGTATAGCTGTGTCTTGAGGTATAACTATTCCCAGTTCTCTGAGAAAGTGTCAAATTGATTTCCAGAATGGTTGTAAAAGTTTTTACTCTCACCATCAATGGAGGTGTGTTCCCTTGCTCCACATCCTTGCCAGCATGTGCTGTCTCTTGAGTTTTTGATCTTAGCCATTCTGATGGGTGTAAGATAGAACCACAGGCAAATGTTTAGAACTTGAGAATATAATTCTGAGGTAAGCCAGTCTCAAAAGGGCATACATGGTATGTACTCTCTTATAAGTGGATATTAGCCATAAAATACAGGATAACTATGCTACACTCCACAGACCCAAGGAAACTAAACAGGAAGGAAGGCTCACACAAGGATTCTTGGATTTCATTTAGAGGGGGAATAAAATAGTCATAAGAGATGGATGGAGCGAGGAGGCTGTATGGGAGGGGATGGGGGTCAGGATCAGGTATGAGGAGGAACAGGAGAGATGGCCATCAGAATGAATGGAAATCTACAACTAGTGGGGGTGAGGAGGTAGAGCACATCTCCAGAACTAGACCGAGACCTGGGATWACAGAGGTGCCCAAGAATCAATGAGGGTGACCTTAGCTGTGACTCACAGCATTGGAGATAGCAAACCTGAAGAGGCTACCTTTCGTAGCTAGGCAGGAACCCCAATGGAATAATAGAGACACCAACCCAACCACAAAACTTTTGAGCCAAAATGTATCCTGTGTACAAGAAATGAAGGCACAGAGGATRGAGCAGAGACTGAGGGAATGGCCAACCAATAACTGGCCCAACTTGAGACCCATCTCATGGGCAAGCAGCAATCCCTGACACTATTAAAGATACTCTGCTCTGCTTGCAGATAGGAGCATGCTGTCCTGTGAGCCGCCCAGCGGCTGACTCAGAAAGATGTAGACACCCACAGACAGCCACATAGCTGATGGAGCCTGGGGACGCTTATGGAAGAATAGGAGGAAGGATTGCGGGCCCCGAAGGAGATAGGAACTTCACAGGAAGATCAACAGGGCCAACTAACCTGGACGCTTGGGGCTCTCAGAGACTGAACCACCAACCGAAGAACCCAGGTCCCTACTCATATGTAGCACAAGTGTAGCTTGGTTGTCATGAGGTTCTTGAACAACTGGAACAGGATCGAACTATCCCTAAAGCTGTTGCCTGTATGTGGGATATGTTCTTCTAACTGGGCAGCCTTGTCTGGCCTCAGTGGGAGAGAATGTGCCTAGACTTGAGGTACCAGGGTAAGGGGATACCGGGGGCGGGGGGCACACACTTAGAGGAGAGGAGAGGGGTGTTGGGTGAAGAGTTGTGGGAGGTGGTATCCAGGAAGGGGCAGTGAGCAGGATGTAAAGTAAATAAGTAATAATAACAACAGAAATAATAATAATAAATAATCAATAGTTTACTACCAAAATCGAAATGATGAGATGTAATATTTCCAACATTCACAGGAAAACTACTGTGAAAATAAGAAGTCTTGCAGTCATTCAGTGTTCATGAAGTTCTTTATAATCAGCAGTTTCTTCCCTCAAAATATATTACTTAAATACTTATATGTTCAAAGATAGAAAAATATTTTGTAAGAATTATGGTTTATTTGAATTGTTTTACCAAGGTAAATAGTATGAAGCTCAAAATCTCATTTTACAAAAGAGGAAATAATTTGTAATATTTTTCAAGTTGCAGACTTTAAGATATTTTTATATATATTTTAATTGATGTGTATTAATGGCACAAAATAATGGGTTTCGTCATGACATTTGTCTTTCTAAGTCTGGTTTATTTTGCTTAACAATTTTTTTAGTGACTGTGCATAGTCAAAAAATATAATATATATGTGTATATATATATATACATATATATGTGTGTATGTATGTGTATACACACACACACACACACACACACACACACAACATATTCTTTTTCCTTCCACTGATGGATGATTTCATGACTTGACTATTTTGAGTAGTGCCAAAATAAACCTGGGCTTGTAGGCAGCTTTCTTGTACCCTGACTGGCTCCTGTGAGTGCACACCGAGGAGTGCGCTAGTTTTTAACCTAATGGAGAGGGGTGAATCTCAGAGGACTTAGAGCAGTGGGTGGGGTGGTCAAAACACACTGTATGAAATTCTCAAAAAAATTAGCAAAGCATTTTAAAAGAAATAAATATTACTGCGTCTCAGAATAATTGCCAAAATATAAGACTGTATGGGGGAAGCCATCTGCCACCCTTGCCGCCATTGCTGTGGGGGCCCTGTGTACACGAGCGGGCATACACCGTCCTCAGTCACTCCCTGGCTTATTTTTTGAGACAGGTCTCTCAGTGCATCTCAGACTCACCAACTGGCTGAACTGTATGACCAGCCAGTACCAGAGCTCTCCTGTATCTACCTCTGCGGCCTGACACCACAGACACAGGCCYCAACACTTGCCTTTAGTTTCACGTGGGTGCTAAGGAGGAACTCTGTTCTTGACTACAAGGAACACAGTAGACATGTTGCTGGATTTAAGTTTTTCAGGGTCCAATCCTTTAAAATAGACTGATCTTCGGCTGGACTCAGACTGAGGAGTAGAAGCTCTAAGTGAGGACGGCCCTTGCCCTTGGCTATCTGTCCCTGGTCTTCTTCGGCTTCCTTCATTCTCTTGGCTACCTAAGTTTTATTATTGCATTGTTTCTTAATAGCAATATGTCCATGCTTGTGTTACAGGACACGTGGAGTGACAGGACACTAGTTCTCGGGTGCTTTGGTACTGGACTCTTTGCTTATGGGCTTTCTCACAGTACACTGGTGAACATCATCTTCTTTAGAGGAACTGAAAATCTTTCAGTTTCTTCTAGTTCTTTGGGGACCACTGAGCCACAGTATTATCTGTCAGTCCAGGAATATCACCAAAGTGCGAACACTCCAACCATTATCTACAGAGCATTTGTGACCAGACTTGTGTTTCATCTCTCCAGTTTGTCTTTGCCTACAACGAGAATGCTCCTTAGTCAGCATATATAGGCTGGAGCTAGACTCCCCACACATATGCAGCAGATGTACAGCTTGATTTTCATGTGGGTCCCCCAACAACTGCAGCAGGGCTGTCCCTAAAGCTGTGGCCTGTCTGTGGAATCTGCTCCCCTACCTGGGCTGCCTTGTCTGGCCTCAGTGGGAGAATGTGCCTTGCCCTGCAGAGACTTGATATTGACAGGGTCGGGGGATGCTGGGGGGCCTCCACCCTCTCGGGGAGAAGGAAAGGGGGTGGAGGAGGAACTCTGTGAGGAGGGATGGGGATGGGGATGGGGCAGTGATCAGGATGTAAAGTAACTAAGTAAACTGGGGCGGGGAGAGTGTCCTTCTTCAACAACAGGCCGGCCTTGCTCTGGGTCAGGATGCCTTGGTTCCCGGGAAGATCTTTGTTGTCACCCCTGACTCAGACCTCAGAACCTTTTCCCTTTCACCAAGGATCTACTTCTGTGTCATGTGCTTCTCATGAAGCTTGTTGCGTTTATCACCCTTCACAATGAATTTCTGACAGCCAGTGCTGGGAGAGAGATACTCAGCTTCATCTTGTCACAGGCAACCCTAGCAGGCACCACAAAAATAAAGGAATGCTTGTCTTCTTGATGGTAGTCTTCCTGACTGCAGTACACTGCCTCTCCCGCATGTCTACAGATGCTGAATATTTCCTTTTCATGGATTCACTGGCCACTTGCACTGCTATTC
This sequence comes from Apodemus speciosus, assembly GCA_002335545.1. Classification (NCBI taxonomy): domain Eukaryota; kingdom Metazoa; phylum Chordata; class Mammalia; order Rodentia; family Muridae; genus Apodemus; species Apodemus speciosus. Next base: position 120,267 of record BDUI01000338.1, on the reverse strand, counting down.
AGTATTCAGATATTGTTTCCTGGTGGTTAACCCTTAGAATTCTTCCTATATTCTTCCTGTATTCTCTGGTGAATGGCTGGTGAAGACTTCCACCCTGCTCTGTAGGCTGTCTCTTCATGCTGCAGATTGATTTCTTTCCTATCTGCCTTCTAACTTCATGCACTGGCTAGTTTTTGCTATTACATCTTGGATGTGCTGGCTAGTTTTATATCGATTTGACATTCGCCTTAATAATTTGGGAAGAGGGTACTCCTACCAAGTCGGCCGGTGGGCAAGCCTACGGGCCGGCTCCTGGTGGGCAAGCCGTGTTCCGCATTGGCATGTGGTCCCTGCCAGTGCATCTGTCTTCCAGTGTYTCCCTCAGTGTTTTCTCATAGCAGGTCCAAAGTTTCCATTCAATTTTGGATCTATTTTGAGTTTGCACAGGGTAAGAGGTAAAATCAAGTTTCAGTCTTCTTCATGTAGATGTAAAGTTTTCCTAACTTGCTAGACTTTTTCTTCAGGGCATGTGGTGGCTCCATGTGGATCAGAAGACTATAGCCAGCTATCGTACTGTCAGTTTATTTCTGGGTACTCTATTCTGGTTCACTGGTCCATACTTTTTGTTTTCATACCAGTATAGTGGTAGTTTGTTACTTTGGCCTTGTATATAATTTGGAGTGAGGTACTTGGTTGTACCTCAGTACTGTCCTCTTTTCCTTTTAAGATTTCTTTGGCTGTTTGGGGACTGCGGTACTTTCATGTTGATTGCAATTGCTTTTGCCCTAGTCCTGGGAATAGTCACTGAAGTTTTATGGGATCGATTGCATCAAATCTGTACACGCCTTTCAGTAATACAATCTGCTATTTCATTCATTATTCCTAGCATCTCTGATTACATTTCTCTACTCGGTGCATTCACCTTTGCGTTTGGTGATTAAYTGCCCAACTATCACATCCCTTTTTTCCTCCATGGTTAACATGAGTTCAGGATGCCCTCTAGCATCCCTGGATCCTAAGGCAATCAAAGCATGAGCTGCCAGCTACATGCGACTACCATCTTGAGCAAGGSAGGCTAAGAGCAGAGGACTCCCCTCTCTACAGTCTCACCCTGAAGATTTGAAAGAACTGAAACTACAAGCGATGTCACATCTCCTCCTTACTTCTATTTTAAAAACACATAACATTTGCACCTGCAAACTCACACCTTAACCAATGCCCTAAGTTTGAAGCTCCACCCCTGATAATTATTTTAGAGTGTCACAGTGACAAAGAGCTAATAGTCTTCTGGACTCGTAAATACCGTCATGGTAAGTGTCATTTCTAATATCTATTAGAGGATACACGGTGACTCTTCTGGAAATTAATTTTATTATACAAACAAATACTAGCCAACATAGCTGCTGGCATTCCATCCTTTGGTGCTCAGGGAACAGCTTCAAAAAGCTGCTCTCCCTAAATAATTCCCATTTAGAAACTTAGGCTAAACCTCAGACTACAAATCATTACTGTGGAAAGACATTAATAAATTCAGGTGGGTAACAGTGTATATTTGATAGAGCTAACATGTTGCTTGTATATAATCTCTCAAACATTTTTGTAAGGTAGACAATAAAGTTCTTCAGTTAGCAGTGCAGCTCCACTGTTCTGCCTACCTTTCCAGAAGAGCCTTCTTTTAAGCACATACCCAGGTGAGGCCTTTTGAACTCTTCCCCATTGCTGACTGTGTCTGAAGCCTCATGCCCTGCCATGGGTCACATGAGAGTTATTTAACATGCAGTTCTTTATTGTTCACCTCATGTCTGGGCTTTCAAGGTTTCTTAACCATTCCAGTTAACAACATTTTCCTTTAATGGTGTTTTCAAGATAGTCTCTCACTAGCCGAGGCAAGCCTTGAACTCTCAAAGTGTCTCCTGTTTCATTCAGGCTCTTGAGTCCTGTGATTACATGTGTATAGTACTGTGCCTGGCTGCCGGATTATCTGTTGACTTTTAAACATCAGTTAACCTCTCTGCTAGCATCCTTTAGAACTCTAAATTTTAAGATAAATGCCCACTGAAAGTATAAACTGTACCACTCAATTATTAAAAAGCAGGATAAGGTTGAAACCAGGTAGTTGGTGAGTACCTGCAGGAGCATCAGGAATACGAGTTCAACCTCAGCCACAGTGAGTTTGAAGCTAGTGTAAAAAGAACATGAGCACTGACACACACACACACCTCACACACAAACACACCTGACACACACATACACAGGCACACACACACCTCACACACAAACACACCACACACACACACACACACACACACACACACACGGAAAGATAGAGGTCAACAAGTTCTTAAAGTGTAGCAATTTTACTTTCAGACACTAATATAGTGATTACAACTTATTTTAATTATACCTTGACTTTATATTATCAAGTTTGCTTATATGTTAAAATTTATTTGTAATACCCAATGCAGTGTCATCCTGACTATCTGCAGATAAGCACACAGTGATTAGAAAATTGAATTTTACTGAAAAATACACTCCAAAGAGAAAAGAGACTCATTGTCTTCCTGTATTCAGGCTCTCACACCATAAATGTCTTTCTTGTATAYTTAGTACCACATTTAGAATTTAATTACCACGGATAATGAAAATCAGCTACATAGCTAATGTGAAACCAATGTTAGACACCTACTTAAAAGATGGTATAGATCAATCAATCCATATCTGTCAGCAAAGGACTACACAGGAAAAGGTTTTGGAGCCTTATGCCATTCCATTCCCTTGTTGTATTTCATAAGCCTTGAAAAAAATCATTCTTAGTTCATGGTAATTTGAGGGCCAGATGGATCTGGGACTACAGCCTGCCAACTCCTGATATAGACTTAGTTGCAGTTCCATGAGGAATCACCACAAAAATACTACATAGACGGAAGTTCGAGAGCTTAACAAATAAAACATGTAGATAGAATGATTCCTTCACATCTCATAAATGTGTGAGTGCAGACAAACAGTATCTAGGGGGATTGTACAACATTATGAGAACATTAGTGAAATGAGAGGTTGTACTGGCTAGTGTTATGTCAGCCCAACTCAAGCTGTGTCTTTGGGGAAAAGGAACCGTCAGTAAAGACTGACAAGTGGGAACACTAGAGAACATTCCTCGACCGATGACTGATCTGGGAGGGTCCAGCTCACTGTTGGTGCTGCCACCCCAGATGGTCCTGGGTTCTGTAAGAATGCAGGCTGAGTAAGCTAAGAGGGACAAACATGTGAGCAGAAGCCATCTGTGACCTCTGCATCAGCTCCTGCCGACTTCCTTCAGTGATGGGCTGCAACTGTAAGATGGAATAAGCACCTTCCTTCCCAAGTTGCTTTTGGTGATGGTGTTTTATCACAACATTAGAAACCCAATGGAGACAGGGGTTTGGCTTTGATGTTACTATTATTTTTAATGTGTGTATGCATGGCATATATGTGGGGGAGGCATTCGGGCCCCCACATATGCTGAGACTAAAGGAAGATGTCAGGTGTTCTGTTCTGTCACGTTGCACCTCATTTCCTTGAGTTGGAGTCTCTCACTGAACCTGTGTTAAGCTGGTAGCCAGTAAGCCCTGGTGTTTCTCCCACCTCTGCCCACCACAGCGCTGCTGTTACATGCAGTGCAGGACCACAACCAGCTGGATCTAGACTCAAATCCTCATGCGTGTAACACCAGTCTACAACTGAGCCAACTGCCCCGCTCTTCCTTTGTGAGCTTTACATCAAATTTTATTTCTTTTTAAAAATACTTTTGAGAAAGTAGTATATTTAACTCTAAAAGAAAGTTTGCTAAAAGTTTTCTTCCATCTTTCCAAGAACATTTTCATGTGTCCATCCTCTTATTTAACTGACTCTTCATTCAACAAAGATTTTGTAAACATGTCCTTTTTGTTAAAATARTGATAGCTTAAATAAAATATCAAATACTCTGACAGGGGCTGGGGCAGTAGCTTAGTGGTTAGAGCCCTTGCCTAGTATGTAGAAGGCCCTGAGCTCCAGCTCTAATACTGCAAATAAGCAAGAAAAAGTTGAATTTTTTTTCTGCTGACAACTTAAAATTGTTTAATTTATACAGAAAAAACTTTATGTATTAATAAGTATCTTCCCCAAATGCTCATTGGATGGCTGATAGAAAACAGACTCCCGAGGCTTACCTCCCTGTGCATTCCACCCTTAGTGAGGTTTTATGCAAATTCCTGGTACTGTGCAATTGGAGCTGAGGGAAAACACCTCCTACACTACTTTTTTTCTTTAGTTGTAAAACAGTGAGATAAACTCTAGGATAGGAGAATGCCTAGTGCTGTGATGGTACAGACAAGGGCATCAGGGATGGTCTTGCTTGCAGATGGGATACTTTAGTTAGGTTTTGGAGAATGAAGAAGGAATGGAAAGGAGAGATGATTGGAGGCTGAGTGCTAAGTCTAAAGACTGGTATTAGGGGAAAGCACTGCAGCAGGAAAGAAAGAATTAAAAGCAGTTTAGAGTGTGTATCTAATATGCTAGGACAATGGTGGCATACACCTTGTGGCAGTAACTAGCTGATGTCTGATGTGACCTTTATCTGATGCTGTTTGTGTGACTAAGAACCAGAGTCTAAAGCCAGGCGGGGGTGGCACACGCCTGTAGTCCCAGCACTTGGGAGGCAGAGGCAGGCGGATTTCTGAGTTCGAGGCCAGCCTGGTCTACAGAGTGAGTTCCAGGACAGCCAGGGCTA